>JANTPM010000245.1:40749363-40774500 GCA_025434745.1 Erythroxylum divaricatum | reverse complement strand
AATTAGATGACTCCTAGTAGATACAAAATAAAATGATTGCAGGTCGACACTTTTACAGACTATTTCATCGATCATTTATCAGTACGAGAATGTAATGATTGCGACCATAATCTATGATTTTAGTTACAAAATGCAATTTAAGAAGTTATCAGGAAGTAATAAAATAAAAGATTAACTACTAAAAACTTGAAGCAATTTCTAACAAATTATAAATCTAACCAGCTTCCAGTAGGCTGAGATTAACGAGCCATTTCATTTAACAGAAAAACGTTTCTGGTTCATGCCACTCCTTCTATCGAGGTTTTTTATTAGTATCATTCACCTTTTCAATTCAATTTCAATTATTTTGAACTTCGTAGGCCAACTTTTAATTCTCATTTTCCGTTTTTCTTGTAAATAAAAACAAATTTTTGTTCAGTTGATAATATTAATATTGTGATAATATTTACATATTAAATAAAAATTAAAGATAAATTATTTTTAATTAAATAAATTTATTTTAATCTTTTATATATTTTATTTTGTGAAAATAAATAATTTAAAAAACAAATGTTTATTTATAAATTAATATTTATTTTAATTATATTTTAACTATTAAATTAAATTTTATTTGAAATTTATATATTTTGAAGATATTCTAAATTTACTTATATTTATTAAAAATTATTTAATATAATTTAGTTACAAAATTAAATAAAATTATTAAGTAAAATTAAATTATTCATAATACATATTAATAATTAATTTAGTTAATTAAATATATTTAGTTTCCCTTTCTTATAAATGGTTGTCCTTACAAGAAATGGAAAAAAGATGCAACTACAAGTACAAAAGTCCCCATATATATATATGTATGTATGGAATATGTTTCCTCCTTTGCTTTACAATCAAACGACAGATGTAAGTGAAATTAATGGGAACTGATGAAACCATTTGATTTCTGACTAATTTCCAGAAAATAATCTTTAGTTCTTAACAAATTATAATTTATATTGAGTCCAGGAGTTAAATTCCTATTTATGCTTGTCTTTTAATTTTGTCATTTATACTTAAGAATTTTACTTATCAAAGGCTTGAAAAATAATGATTAGAAGCTTCTTGTTATTAAAAAAGTGTATGCCACTAATTATATTATCGTCATATTCTTTTGCACAGATGTATAAAAAGTCACAATTCTAAGATGTACTTCATTTGCTTCCAAGAAAATAAAACAATACTCCCTCTTATTCATAATAAGTGTCATTTTAGAAAAATACACGCTTATTAAGAAAGCTAATGAAATTATAGATATACCCTTATTAAATTGCTTTAAAATTGTCTTGAAATTGTGATCTGTATAAATTGTCTTTCATTAAATTGCCTTGAAATTGTGATATGTATAATTAAGATGAGAGATAAATGAAAAGTTAATTTTGGAAGAAAAATTATAAACATATATACAAAGTCAAGAATGACACTTATTTTGAATAATTAAAATGTATCTAAAACGACACTTACTATGAATCGGAGGGAGTAATAAATAAGCCATCACGCTGAAACACGGGATTTGGAACACAGTCGGATAGACAATGTTAACAAGTCAAACAGTAAATGATATGAATGTTTTCACCAGATTGCCTGATTGGCCCTGTTTAATCTGGATAATACTGCCAAAATTACTAGTTCCAACAGAGAAATAAACGTGAATTCAAAACAGAAGAACAGTCATCAAATTTCAACCATTGTGACATAGAATTAATAGATCTAAAATTATTAATCGGACAAGTAACCATATAAGACACACAAGCTATACCTACCAACGCCGCAATCTGCACACAACTTTTGACTAAACAGCTTTAAGCAACATCACGTGGAATTCCAATAATACATGACTAGCGCTTCATTTGAAGTCTAAAATTTCCAGAAACCAAAGCTTGAAAAAATTCAGCGACTGTGGGGGAAGAAGAAAGAGTCTAGCATGAGAGATAGGAGCAAGTCACATAGCCAAGGTGACCTACCCTGAGCCAACAAGGGGTTTCAAGCTAGCACATCGGCTCTTCAGCTTGAAACCTCTCTCAGATGGAGTGGGCAAGTCATCCTTGGCTACTAAACCAGACTCTTACCCTCATGTAAGACTATTCTTCCTCCAATCTTGTATCTGGCATTCCACTAACATGAAGAGTGATCACCACTATTTGTTATGAAGACTACCTGTTGGAGAAAAAGAGGAGGCCTAGCATGAAAAATAAGAGCCTGGAAGCCCCATAAAGGACTATCTGAACTCCATGTATAGGCCAAGCCACTACCCAGATAGCTTGGAAGTGGCTAGTAAACAAAGACTCTCGTTTCAGTTATGTGAGATCTCTACTACCTCCTGTTTTCTGACTTGGATGGCTATCCTGAACTAGGAAATCCCTATATATATGGCGATGAGAAGAATAAGTCCAACTTCCAGATTTACATTATCAAGTCTCCCCGTGACAGATTTGACAACACTTTTCCTTCTTTTTTCAATTATTGCTGCCCATAATAGAATATATCCTCTCTAGATCAGAAGAAAGTTCATGAAGGTCAAATTTAATATGCAACTTGATTTGCATTTGAGAAAATCTTGATATGGTCCTCGATCGGGTAGAGTTTAAAAGGTTATTACTAATACTATTCAATATAATGCCGTATTATGCATAGCAATTACACAAGTATTAGAAGGGCATAAAAATGTTTTTGAAATTAATTAGAAATAATTACTTAGAATATCTTAAACAATAAAATGACAAATATATTCTATCTTCTATTTCGTAGTTGACTTCTCTAATCTACTTTTTTTTCTCAATCTCAAAATTTGTGTACTAATCTTGTCCTATTAGATCTAAATCATCTATTTGTATGAGACTCACATAAATAGATGACTTAGATCAAATAAGACAAAATTGATACACAAATTTAAAGACTGAGAATATGTCCCCTTTTTTTCCATCCTGTTGCGTGATGTATACAATTGTCGTTGACCTCGGTAACGAGGCATGGCATAGAATGAAAAAGAACTTGAGTGGCATCTGAAACTTGACCACAACTTTGATTAGGCGGTAACACTGCAACCCATGAAACGGAATATTCGATGTCCTTTATCCGAAGTCGCAACTTTTGCATTCTTCGTGAGAATGTCAACTATTTATCCATTTGGCACAGCCCAATTGAAGTCAATGACTCGATGGCATTTTGGTTTGCCACCTAAGGAAAGATTTTGTTCTAAATGATAGAGAGAGCTCGATATGTGCGCGGCTACATGTTCCCTTATCCTTATCAAAGCCTTACGTGTTTTAAGTGATTTGGTGATTGCTTTTTAATTTCATAGAAAGAAAAACAAGCTCATTAGTTAGTCATATTTGGCAAAGGATTAAGTGAATAAAGTCATATTTGGCAAAGCACATTTGTAGTTTGTTTTCATAGAGTTATTGAGTGTTCCTTTATAATATACTTACGTCGAGTTAAAGTTTAACGAATGTTCATTCCAAGTTATTTTACTGATTTAAATTAAGTCGGCATCCTGTAGGGAGAAGTTTCCTTAATCCTAAACCAACTTACATTGCCTATCTCTGAACGACCCAATAACATCAATTAAATTCAAATTGCAACTAAGACCAAGCAATCTCTTAAAGAAATTATTTCTTCCTCTTCAAAACATTTTTGCAATTGCTCTTTAAGCTCTTAAATACAATGTTGCGTTTTGAAGATGCATGATAAATTCATATTTTGCAGGTTTGTTGTAGAAGTTAGATAAGTTGTGATTTAGTATTTTCGTGCCATATTTTATATGGAGTTATATGATATTTTTCTATATTAAATCTATTGTCTTGTAGGCGATGATCTTAATTGTCTATGTAAGATAATTTTAAAATCAATTGAAAGCAAAGTCAAAAGGCTAAAACTTAATACCAATGTCACACTGAACTAGAAAATTAAAAAAAAAATTGACATCAGTTTAAAAGTGTAATAGGCACTGATTCTCATAACAAGTACTACAAAGACATGCAAAATTACAAGTTTAATCACCTTAGAACTCTTTTATATAATTATAGCTTATAAATACTCTTATTAGGGTTTCTTATAGAAGACTTTAAAGGCTAGTGACAACCTCCTTTATCACTAAGCTTTGAGTTTTAAGTTTTTCTTTTTTCTTTATGCATCAAAGAGGGATTTAGAGAAAGACTTAGATGAGCTTGTAATATTTTATTCTAGTTCTTTCCTCCATTTTTTATGTAAATATTATTTTGCTCTAGTTTTGGTTTTGTTATGCTCAGTAGCTAAAAACATAGTTAGGATTAAAGATATAGTGGGGGATGGGTTCTTAAATTATTAATAAGTAATTAAATTATTTGTTGAACTTATTCTCTTTATTTTTAATTTGAATTTATGCTTGATCATCACCTATTCAATTTTAAGGATTATATAAAGGGGAAAGATGAAGTAAAATCTATATACCAAGAGAATAAATACTTTAGCATTAGAGAATGAAAGTATCGTAGACTTCAGTGATAACCAACTAACTTAAGACTTTAGTGATAACCAACTAAATTAAGTATTCATGATAAATTTGATTAGGTTAAATTGCATATTGAAAGGTGGCAGTTGCCTAATTGGATATGCATATGTGCCTTAAGAGAGGGTATATGATAAATGTTACTATAATTATAAATGTGCTTTACTTTAATAGTTTTATAGTATTTTTGGTACTTAATGCTTCAAATCTATTGTAGGTAATGGCTGCTTTTATGGACCAAAAGGATACAAATTCAAATGAAATCGTGGCATGGAACGAATATTTGAAGCAACTTGAAACCTACATGATTGTGTATAATGACTGTGTAAGTCTTTGAAAATGTGTGAAGAATTGAAGAATATTATTTTTGTCACGTGAAGTTACACACTTGTATATATTGATATATATGGTTGTGTATGTTGCCTATGTAAGTCTTTGTGCCTGTGTAAAATCATAAATTTAGGTATTTTTTAGATACACGGTCACTTATATGCCCATATCTGTTGATCATGTATATGCTATAAACCCTAGTTTTTACTATAAAAGGATATGAACAGAGGCAAAACAAGAAGAGGCAAGTTTTTAAGTAATTTTGAGTCGTAAAAAACATAAATAGGCAACAATTCTGATCAAGGGACGAGGAAACCATGAAGAATACCTCAAAAGATCCGATAAATAACAACATTCAATCTAGTTTTGCAAGAAATCCATTAGAAGAAAAAGGGAGATTTAAATTATGATTTATTTGTTTTCTATTAGCTAGGTCTTCTATGTATTTGTCTTTGGTTTTGTTTTCTATGAGTAGGAACTAAATTTATTTAGTGCCTAGGCATGCCTAAACCTAAATTGTAATAACAATATAATTTGATCTTTTTTAATACAATTTTATTGATTGATTTATTGATATTCAATTATGTGTTTTATTCTTGTTCTAATATATTCTGAATATTAGTTTATGATTTGATTTCTTATAATTGAAATTGAGAAATTCTCTTATATGAATAGATTTACCATAATTAGAAAGAGTTGCATACAATCCTAGAGATAGGTTGATATAAATCTTTTAGATTAGGGTCAAACCTAACAGTGAAATTCGTAAATAGATAATGCAACTATAGGGGTTTTAACTAGAAAGATTTATGTTAATCAACTGATGGGTTAGTTATTAGAAGTCTTGAGAAAGATATTAGCATAAGATCGAAATTTTCAAGATCCAATAAACAATAATATAATTGCATGATAAAGGGTAATATTTAAGGATTCTTATAGGGATTCACCACCTAGGTACTATTAGTTGATTATTGTTTCAAATCTTAGTTTAGTTATTTAGTTTAATTTTTAATTAAATCCACAATATGAAACAATATTTAGATAATAGAAAAAAGAGAATTACTAGTATTTACAATCCTCGTAGGATCAACCTGTAATTATCTAAATATTGATAAATTTTTTATAAGCATAGAAAGTGTTAAAGCATTAATCAATTTCTTAGTGTCGTTGCCGGGGATTAGTAATATTAGGAAAGCCTAGATCTTATTAATCTAACCATTATTTTTGTTTCAATTTTATTTTATTTTTGACTTTTTCATTTATACATCTTTTGAACTTCTCTACTTTGACTATAAGTTTGTGGCTTATTATTAAGATTTGAGATTCATCGCTATAGCTACAACCTACAATGGAAGGATGGAGTAGACAATATTTTTAAGGGAGTTACGATATGTCATCGCCTATGGCAACGTTAGAATTTTGGAAAGAGAGGTACTGTGACATATTTTTGAAGGCCCAACTGATATCCATGCCATGTTGCGAAATTTGTAGGAGTAATCACTACAATCATGAATGTCGAGCACCAAATTATATGTGGGAGCAACTAAGCATGCAAAATCGATCTCAGAGTCCACCCTACGAGAATATTTATAATTCAAAGTGGAGCAACCTTTCTGCTTATGGATGGAATAATTGTGCTTCAACTAAGTATTTACAACAATAGCAGCAAGAAGAGCAACTTTTATATATATATATATATAGAATACCTTCCCAAAAGTGAAGCTATTCAACGTGAATTCGAAAAAAGATTTTCTTCACCTAAATACATTGAGCATGATAAAATATATTATTTGAACTTATTAATACCTCAGGGTGAAGAATAGAAGAAGGTTGATTTCATGAATGAAGTTGCATTCCAAGAAGACAAAGAGGTAATGGTTGCTTTAGAAGAGAATGACAAACAAATGATAGAGGAAGAAGAAGAAGAGGAAGCCTCTGTAAAATATGAGGAAATAGAAGAGTGGCAAATGATGATTGAAGAAGAAGAAGAAGAGGAAGCCTTTGTAAAAGATTAGGAAATAGAAGGGTGGCAAATGATGATTGAAGAAGAAAAACGGGAGGAAGTCTTTATCCATAAAGAGAAAGTTGAAGGATGGACAAAGGTGATTGAAGAAGAACAAAAGGAGGAGCCAAATAAGGAAAACTATTAATGAATTGTTGGTAGTCACCTTGATTACGAATGGTTCCTACTTTCCACAAGACAAACTGTTTAACTCAACTAAAGATTTAGAGAGATTTATTATTTTTTATTTTGTTAACAATTTGTTATCAAAAGTAGCATTAATGGAATCAATTGAAGTTATTAATTTGATAATTTGTCTTTATTAGAATCTTATAACATGTGGCTTATTTATAGGATATGAAAGCCCTATGTGGAGAAATGGATGGAAGCAGGTCATTAATTATAGACCCAAGTTAATGGTAAATATGAAGGGTATGTCGAGGTAACGATGTTAAACAAGCGCTCCTAGGGAGGCAACACAAGAATTAAGATAGGTTTTGTTTTTAAATTTTATTTCATTTTGTTTTTATTTTGATGTTGGAATAGGATTGTAATGTTTTTTTCATTTATTTTATTTTTACTTCCATATTTCTTGTTTATTTTCTTTATTTTTATTTTCTTTTATCTTTTTATTACTTTTTATTTATATTTTGCAAGAATGATTGTATCTAATATCGGATGGCCCTTCATCAAATTCAGAACTCTGTAATTCTTATTAATCAAGGAAGTACCAGTTTCTTACCCTTTCTTACCTTTTATTTAGTTGTGCTTATATTATGTACATTAGGGGTAGATGTACAATTTTAAGTGAGGGAAGGGATTTGATAAGTTTATTATTATCTTTATTATTAAATTTTGATAACTGATATTCTTAATTAGTTAAAATATGTCCATAAATACTTAAGATCGTTATTGATTATTAAAGTGAATTAGTATGCAAAAAGATGAAAGTTAGAATAAACTTACTTTTATAAGTCATATGTTTTGCTATCATTGAGATCATCAATTTAAATGAAAATTGCCTATTATTTACACACATAAGACTATTTTTTATGTGAGCTTTTGAGCCTAAGAGCAAATAAATCAATATTTCAAACTCTTTTATTCTTTCTTGTGTGTTATCATGCATAGTTGGATAATTCTATAACTTGCTTTTATTATGCTTATTGAGATCATATGTATTAAATTGGATGCATTGAACTGATAAAGGCATTTAGATTCAAAAATTGTTTAGCCTATTTCTTTGATAATTACCCTACCATATATTATACCTTAGGAATAACCAACTTTGAGCCTTGGTTTTTTCATTGAATGTAACCCCATTATCAACCTTTATCTTTTTTAAGCCTTTTTATTAATTTGAACCATGAAGGATATCTATATTACTTGACTATTTGAAACTTAAATTTTGAAAAGGTTCTATATTTCTTTAATTGTTGGTACATCATTAAGATTCAAAAAATGTGTTAAAGTTATGGTACCAATGGATATATACTATGAAGCTCCTAGATATTGTGAAGAATAAGTTTTTATAATTCTTGAAATCTTTTTTTTT
This sequence comes from Erythroxylum divaricatum, assembly GCA_025434745.1. NCBI lineage: Eukaryota > Viridiplantae > Streptophyta > Magnoliopsida > Malpighiales > Erythroxylaceae > Erythroxylum > Erythroxylum divaricatum. The sequence goes on along the minus strand of JANTPM010000245.1, from coordinate 40,766,094 downwards.
GTAAATTTTCTTCAATTTTACACCCTTTTATTATCTCAATCATACCTTACTTAAGCCCCATTAAAACCTTATGATAAGACCTTTTGATTTTTGTTTCTAATTTACTTATAAGTGATAGAGATACGATAATATTGCAAGCTTATAATTAAGAATTCTTCTATGCATGGATTTAAGAGTTCTTAAAATTTTCACCCTAAGCACTTAAATGCATTGAGTGAAACCTTAGTGAGGGTGTAAATTTTGTGCTTTTGATTTCAAAAAGATCATCAATGTGATTATTATTGATATTGACTTATGAAGGTTAGTTTTATTATAACTTAATTCTAATTGCATGTTAATTTGATTAATATGATATGATACTTTAGAGTATGAATTGATAGGTTGAGGTTAATAAGGGATAGATGTGTGTAAGATTAATAATTTAGATTATGATTTGCTTGAGGACAGCCAAAAGATTAAGTATGCGGATATTTGATAAATGTTTATTTAACTATAATTATACATGCATATTTAATATGTTTTGCTTGTTATTTAATACTTTTATAGTATTTTTGGTACTTAATTCACTTCAAGTGTATCTATAGGTGATAATTGCTTTTATAGACTAAAAGAAGAACAATTCAGATGAAATTATGACATGGAACAAAGATTTGAAGCAACTTCGACTTACATGACCATGTAAAGTGACTGTGTAAGTCTCAGTAAATGTTTAAAGATTTGAAGAATGTTGTTTTTAGTCGTATGAAGTCACACGCTCGTGTATATTGGCGTACACGACTATGTATGTTGCCTGTGTAAGTCTTTATGCCCTTGTAAAATCACAAATTTAGGTATTTTTGAAATATACGTTCACTTACACCCCCATATATATTAACTATATATATTCCAGAAACCTTAGATTTTATTATAAAAGGAAATAAATAGAGGAAAAACAAGAAGATGCAAGTTTTTAAGTAATTTTTAGTCATAAGCTACATAGAGAGATGACAATTCTAATCAAGGGATGAGGAAAACATGAAGAATACATCAAAAGATCTAATAGATAACAACATCCAATCTAGTTTTGTAATAACATCCATTAGAAGAAAATACGAGATTTAGAATTATGATTTCTTTATTTTATATTAGTTCTTCTACATATTTGTCTTTGGTTTTGTTTTTTATGAGTAAGAACTAAATTTATTTAGTGCCTAGGTTTGATAAACCTAAGTTGTGATAACAGTATCTTTTGTTTAATGCAATTTTATTGATTAATTTATTGAGATGTAATTATGTGTTTTGTTCTTATTCTAATATATCTGGAATATTAGTTCATGATTTGATTTCATATAATTAAGATTGAGAAATTCTCTTGTGTAAATATATTTGCTATAATTGGAAGCAGTTACATGCATATCTAAAGATAGGTCGACATAAATCCTCTACATTAGAGTCAAATCTAATAGTGAAATTCATAAATGGATAATGCAATCTTAAGGGTTTCAACTAGAAAGATATATGTTAATTAACTAATGGATTAGTTGTTAGTAGTTTTGAGAAAGACATTAACATAAGATAGGAATTTTTACAGTCTAATAGTCAATATTATAATTGCCTGATAAAGGGTTAACATTTAAAACAGCCCCCTTCACCATAATCTTTAAGCAAATAATCACTTTTACTTTAGCCCCCATCCTCTTTATCACTTAGACACACTATATGAATTTCATATTTATCTAAAGTCTCTACTAATTCTAAAGACTTCCCTGTAAAGGCCCCTATGTTTCAAGAATCTATTCATAATCTATCTACATCTTTCTTCTTCTAGACCTAAAAGTCACCAAAGGACTAGCCTTTGTTCTACCATCAGAAATCAAAGGCACCACTCTTACCCTAATGCCTAATACAAGCTAAAGAAGACAAACTTAACAAGCTCTTAGATGAAACTAATAATACTCAAGAAAGGGAACAAAGATTGATATTGAATCTAAAAATGGGTGTCGCAATAAACGGATGTGAGAACCTCAAGCTCACACTACTACACGCCAATCTAACTTAAATGATCCAAAATTGAACCACTAATAGCAATTAGATATCTACAAATTGAAAAAACACAATACTAAAATGTTCAAAATAATTAAAAATATTGAAAACATTAAAAACTATGAACAAAAAAGAACTTAAAATTTTTAATAGATCGATGAAGACTGAAAACTGAAATCTCAACATCTAAAGAGCAATGCATTAGCCTAGAACAAACACAAATTGAAATCAATCATAAGTATATCTAGCAAAGAAGAAAATTTTTTGAGATTCTAATTAGTTAAAGAAAGGAAATAACCAAACCAATCTTATCTATTTAAGATGCCACACGCCAACTCTATATTTTCTCACCGAATTTAACACCATTTTCCAAAAATGCCTTTGTTATGGGACTCTCTCTTAATCAGCCTTCAGAAATGTAAGATTAAAAGTTCCTCCTTTTTCTTCCTGTTCAGACAAGAAATACTCCAAAACTCGTAATATTAAAAGTCAGTTAATACAATGTGTGTAATAAGATTTAAGAAAAAAAATCCACTATAAATATTCTAGAAACTAAAGAAATGGCGAATTAAAGGGAAGGACCCTTTCCCTTTCTCAAATGGCTAGTTTCCAAAACCTTGTTTGAGATCTAATTCGTCAAAGACAACGGCAGCAGACAAGGAGAGCGTTCGCATAAGGAGAGATGTCAAAACCTGGATTCAGCAACCCCTTGTGACTGTGTTGAGAGATATGGGATTTGAAGCACTTGACACTCTGCCATTGATGCAAGATCTAGGCAAAACCCCTTGTAGACAAAAATAGCCCAAATCACCAAACAAGTTAAGGATTTCTAGGTATCTATTGAAACAAAATCATAAGCAAGATAAATACGATGATTCAGTACAGAATTAAGAACCACTTGCTTTTGCAACTATTAATTCTGAGCAAAAGTCGAAGCATATTGATTTTGATAGGTTTCCAGTCCGAAAGCTTGACCAGCTAGTTCACTGAACACCAGATACCATAGGCATTCTCCTGTATGTATAAATAGCTCAATTCTTCTAAAAAAAATCCAAAAAGATTCGGATGATTCAAAAGTCTCATAAAAATTATAAACAAAAAATAGGGATGCAACAAAGAGTATCATGAAATTCGGAGTTTACAATGCCTCCACGGTCCTATGAAAAAGATGACGTTGATATGATATCTACAAACCTGAACTTTAGTAAAGGAGAAGCAAAAAAAATATATCAAATTTTAATTAGCAAAATACAAAGAAAGAAGTAATTAATATCATATCTATCTAACGTTGGATTATCTAAATGGGCATTGATACAACTTTACAAAAAGAAAAAGGATTTGAAAAAAGCACCAATATATGCACTCGTAGTTTGCAATCTAATTAAATGGACATAGATTGGATATAGAAGGAGTGGCGATGTACCAAAAGAAGACGTCGACGATGACAAAATGTGATTAAGGGAGTATTTATAAGTTATATACGAATTATTATGGATATATATGAAGATGTAAAAATTAGAGTAAGGACGATAGGAGGAGATATAGAGCATTTTTCTATCAATATTGGGATATACCAAGGATCCTCTTTTATTCCTTTTTTGTTTGCAATAGTGATTGATGAACTCACCAAGAATATCAAAGGAGATGTACCTTGATGTATGCTATTTGCTAATAACATTGTTTTAATAGACGAGTCAAAAGAAAATGTCAATATCAAGCTTGAACTTTAGAGGGATACGTTAGAATTGAAAGGTCTTAAATTGAGTAGGACTAAGAGTGAGTACGTAGAGTATAACTCTTTGGCCATAGGGTGGTTACCGATGTGGAGGTAAAGATTGGTTTAGAAGTTATAGAAAAATGAGTGTTTAAAGTATCTAGGATCCATCATCTAAAGCAATAGAGAGATTGATAAAAACATAGTTCACCAAATTAAATCATGGTAACTTAAATAGAGAAATGCATCAAGAGTTTTATATGACAAGAAGATATCATTCAAGCTTAAAGGTAAATTCTATCATTTAGCGATTAGGCTGATCGTACTCTATATGGGGCTGAATGTTGGCTCGTGAAACAATTATATAGTTATAAGCTAATAATGACAAAGATGATGATGCTAAGTTGGATTTAAAACATTACTAGAAGAGATAAGGTCAGGAATGTAATGGTAAGAGATAAATTAAAGGTGGCCAATATTAGTGAAAAAATTTAAGTGATTTGATGAGACATTCAGATACTCCAGTGAAAAGATGCGAGAAGATTATATTTAGAAACTGTTAGGAAAAAAAAACATAGGACTAAGAAAAATTGGGAGGAGGTGATAAAAAATGATATGACACTGCTGAAACTTACAAGGGACACAACCCGCAGGAGAAAACTTTGGGGGTACTAAGATACAAATAAAAAATCTCTAATAAAGAGATCCTTACCATTTTCACAGGTCTTGTAGCATTGTCTTCTTGTGTGTTACTTAAACTTTTTATTATATAGTACTTACCTCTTAAGGATTTAGCCTATGCTTTTTCCTAGCCTTCTTGTTATTATTGTTGTTGTTTTCTTCTTCTTCTTCTTCTTCTGCTTCTTCTTCTTCTTCTCATCATCATCATCATCATCATCATCATCATAGTTGCATTATAATAATTATCTGAAAAATTTTAATAATGAAAGATAACTTTTTTAAATATTGCTTGATTCTAGTTATTAATTTGATAATTAACTTAATTTAATAATTCAACTCCTTAAAAAATTAAACTAAATTATAAAGTATTGCTAATAAAATATCCCTTTAAAAACAATTTTTTGAATTTATTATTGATTTAAACTAATTTAATCTTATGCAAGTAAATTTAATTAAAATTAAGGCTTAAAATATATAAATTCAAATAAAAATGTGGGGATTGTCTAGCGCATGCGTCCTAGTTAATCTCAAGCATTGCACGAGCCAGTAGCAACGATCAACAGACACGTTGGTCCTACGTACACACCCCATGATTTTCCATATTAGGTTTATTTTGGAAAATCCCCACGGCTCCCTTTGTTGTCAAGCAACATTGCATCCTTGGTTCTCGAACGACTCTTGTCCTGCCTATGTCACTTCCTTGATTAGTGGTGACATAACCACAACGGAGGCCGACTCACCAGTGGCGGTGCAAGCTGCCAAAGCTTATTCAATAAACCCAATAACACCAAGTTTTAAATCGTGCATAGAATGTTTTCATTATAGGAGCTAGCAATTTTAATTTTTTGGAAACTATAAAGTAAGGAAGAAGCATGCAGTAAGATATTCTAGAAGCAGAACATAAATGAGCAGGGGATGTTTTTTTTTATTCAATCAAACAATTTTCAAAAGCAGCTAACAGCTTGGGAGTCTTGAATATTTATTTTTTAGAAAAGAGGCATACGAGATTTATCAATTAATTTCTAGAAGATTAAAACTAAGCGGTAGTTTTAAACCTCAATATTATCAAACCAATTAAAATTAAGTGATTTGAATCAAATTATATAATTAAAAGTTACATCCAATACCACTATTGGAAAATTAGGAAGGGATCTAATTCTAATCGCAGCGAAATAATTACAAAACTTTTTCATATTTTGATTTTTTGAAAGTCAAGATCACTATAATTATATATAATAATTAACACATAAATCATAATAAAGTAAGAATTATAATCCGTACCTTATTATGAAACTTAATCATATTCTTGTCATATCCTTCAAACCGTTTCGAAAACTAGCTCAGAATGTGTTGAAAAAACTCTGACATTATTACAGAGAAGTTTAGGCAAAGAGTGTTAGCTCCATTAAAGCTTAAGTCTATTTATAATAGGTTTTAGATATTTTAGTGATTTAATTAAAATTAAATTCTAATTTTAGTTAAACTACAATTTGAATTACAAATAATTCTAATAAAATATCAATTTTTCCTAAATAAGATCTAATATCTTATATTGATCCTTATGTATTAAATATCTCAAATTTAATTATAAATTTTTTTCAAATTTTACAATTAAGTCCAACTTGATTAAAATATCATTGCTCTCTTCAACCCATTCTTTATGTGAAATTTAATAGGTTCCCAAATATGTTGAAAAAGGTAAATTTTATTTTAATTTATCTTTAATTCTCTAATTAAACAATTTATATTAATAAATCAAGATTGTTATCTAGCAACACATTATAACCACTCAAATTTTTAGGAATGTCAAAACATGTTTGATTGAGCTTTTTGTGCATTTTTTTTTATATAATTCAATCTTTTCATCATATATGTTCTGATTAAGTATAGAGCATAAAATTAATATCTGCTTTATTTTGAAAGCAATCATATTTGTTCTCTATCATTAGCTTTTGATTCAATTAATAACACTTATAAACTATTTATAAAACATCATTCCACTTTATCCAAGAATTTCCTAAATCAATACTAATCAAGAACAATGAAACATTTTCTCTAATTACTTTAGGGTGATGAATCATATCTTAATCACTTAGTTACCTCTATATAGTTCACGTTATATCCAATGACTACTGAATGAACTATCCTTGACTTGAATAAGTTATAAGTAGTATCAAAATATAGCAATCCTTATACAAGATAACTTTAAAGATCTCAAGTCAAAGGATTACTTGTAAAATCATCACAATAAGAATTTCGATAGATATACAAGTAATGTTCTAAATAGATTTCTTATATGGGGTCAGTTTAGTAAACTTATTCTATAACAATCACTCACATGTTTATTTAAATATCTCTATACTTTAGTTTATAAGATTGATTACTTCCTTCATAAGGAAAAACATAACATGTGCTAATCTTTATATTAATATCTAGACTCAATGGAACGATGACTAGGAATAATTTAGGGATAATATATAAATACAATATGAATATCATATTTATAATCTCATCATAATTTCATTTACAAAGCATATTTATCTCATGAAATTTTTCTTATACATTTAAATATGTAGAAGATAATAAATATCTTTAAATTATTTTGTTACTAAACTATAACTATTCGATTGTTTGTAAGGCATAAACTAACAAACTAACCGATGAATGCAACTTTAGGCCAGTTATGCTTGAACCAAATTAGGTTGCTTTCAAGTTACCACCTCTTTGTTCCCTAAACACCTTATAGCATGATCTATTGGTATAGATATTAGGATAACTTTTTAGGCAAAGCAAATTATCCTCTAGGATTTGATCAAGCTTGTAATACATAAATAAGATGGAGATATTAATGAAGCCCCTAAGCATGATAGATTAATCATTGTCTTTCATAAATTCATTCACTTTAGCGTGAGACTTCAGAATATGTTTGAGATGAAAGATTTTGGTTCCCTTGAGCTCCAATTATTATACCACAACCAACATTCTTCTTGATTTATCTACGAATAAAAGCTTCATTAATTGAATATTTGTTTCATGGGTCTAAGCGAGCCAAAGTCTGCTGATTTACCCTGTTATAGGAATACTTAAGCTTGTAAATGATGCCAAAAGAACCACCTAATTCATGAACTTTATTGAGATAGAGAGAAAAATAAGTTAATATGTACATTAATATTTTGATCTTATAAATTGGAAGTATGATCCAATCTAATTTGTATGAGGCCAAAAGGGTGTTGAAGAAAAGGAAGGCGGTGTGAGCTCAAATCATGTCCTAGGAGCTCAAGTAATGGGCGGGTGGTTGCCTTTCGAGCATTGAGCATGATGAATCAAGTTGGCCTTTCCGCTTGTTGAGCAGAATTATACAGCAAGAAACATGAAACGACAATACTACTGCTGCAAAATTAAATTAGGAGTCGCGGAGGAAACTCTGGACCAACAATAGTCACTTAAAACATATACATATAGAAAATGAAAGTCTTTCTTTTTTTCTTTAATTTAATTAGGAGCTGATCATGACTACAAAATTTCATAATCATTTTCCTTCTAAAAATCAATCACCAATTGGATGCGAGAATATTTATATGTTTATGCAAACTAAAGATGTTGGCATAAAGAGAGTATCTTGGTTAAGCGTGACTGCATGGACGACAAGAGATTGCTAAATAGCCAAGTTGACTCGGCCAAAGCCAACAACGGGTTTTGCAGCAAACAAGTCTTTAGATGGAGTGGGCAAGTCATTCATGGCTACTAAACAACTCTCCTATCTATATCTAAGCACTCATCAAGTGATCTCACTTGAATTAGGAAAACATTAGTTAGCAATAAAGTAAAAGCAGTAAGTGGCCTGAATTAGTGTTAGGGAAGAAGAGAAGGCCTAGCATGAGAATAAAAGCTTGTCAAACTAGCCAAGTTGAATTGCCTGGAGAATGAACTGCTGCTAGCTGCAGGCAATTCATCCTTGGCTTGTAAACAAGGCCATTAGTTTCATGTTAGATCTCTCTTCCTCTTCAGTCCATGCTTCACTGGATTTACATGTCTATTTGCAAACATATTCCCATTTATAGCAGCGGAAACCTGAAAGAATATATTCCCAATCCACAGGTTATGGTTAGCCATTGAATGATTTTCCTCATCCACGCATGCATTACCCTTTAGTTTTCTCATCCAATCATGGAATATGATATCTCTTTTTATATATAAATGTATTCCCTCTGTGATGAAATCAAAAGCTGTTGACTTTCGTGAAAGGCAAGAGAATCAGGGCTGATGCCGGATATGGTTTATCATCAGCCTCCCGCCCTCTTCATCACTCCGGATATGATGGTTTCAACACGTATTCGCCACCATGTGCCATCTTATATATATCTATATAAACATACGTGGACCTACCATGGCCTGAAAATATGACTATCATTTTTGTGTAAAAAAATAATTCAATTCAAAACTGAGCCAAAAATAGATCATATATTATCCTAACACACCTCCTCGTATAAACAAATACAATATTCACATATTTAAAAAATGGGAATGACATAACTTCAATTTGAAGTCTCGTAATTACACAAAGCTTTATGCCATAATAAGACATCATTCTAACTTGAAAGTTTAAAATGTTGGGTGGTGATCAATAATAAATTACATATTATTCTAACACTTTACATAGTAGTCACTTTCTCATCTTCATATATTTTATCCATTAGAGTTCTTCTCAGTTACTTTGAATTAATTATACTGATATGTATGCATTTTGCAATTTATTTAAAAAATATTTTTTAACCTTAGGTGACTCTTTTTACAATTTCCTTTAAGAGGGTACCTATCATGATTGAAAATTTCACATATCATGGCAGTTGTAGTATTGAGTTTTAGTTTTTTTTTTAATTATCATGATTTTGTTGTTGTGATTTTTTTCTCACGATATATCTATGTATAATTGTCACAATAATTGAAAACTTTCATATCACTCACACTGTCTAACTTTGATTGTGAGATAAACATGACCAAGACTAATTGCTTCTTATGAATAGGAGAAGAACTCTCTACCAAGAAAAACTAAATATGAAAAATCCCTAATTTACAACTAATTTGTTGCTTTTTGTTACCCTTTACATATAGAGTTAATGAATAAAAAGTGAGAAAGGAATATGGAAATCAAAATCACTAGTGAATAGATTGAACAACTTTAGTTTTTAGCAATGAAACTGAAACCTAAAGTTGTGATGTTGATCAATTCTATGAGTAATTAATCTTATTAAGAGCTTCTGAGACTGAGTCTCCTTGGTGAAGTCATTTAGTCCCTTAGAAAGCTTGGGTTATCATTAACTAATATGGAGAAAGAAGTAAAATAAACACAAACATGAATCTAAATAATATACTGCTCTAGAAAGCCAAATGCAATTAGGGAATCCAAGATAAATCTCCAATTCACATAATCAAAACCCCTCCTAAAGTCAGCCCTTATTAAGCAACTCCTCATCCATCTCTTACGTTTGTACCCCTTAAATTGTTGGAATTTTGAAGAAAAGAAGAGAAGATGAAGAGATGGGATTACACTCCCATACTTTTTTATTAAACTTAGTTGCCTTTTATAGACAAAATACAAACAACTAAATAGATTTTCTTTTAATGGAGCACTTCTCTCCATTTTCAGAATATTCTATGAAGCACTTCTCTTCACCTATTGATACACTTCTCATCAACCTGCAATGATTATGTGATGCACTTCTCTTCACCAATTTCTTGTTGATGTCCTTCTCACCAACATACAATCATTGGAGCACGTCTCTCCAAAAACATCTTGGTGCACTTCTCACCAATTTTCAAAAAGAGTTTCTTCATCAACCAACTCCACCATATTTGCTTGCTCCTTTTTTAATCTGCAATCTTTCTGTAGGTGTCCAAATCTTTTACAATTGAAACATTGAACTTTTCCCTTATGCCAACAATCTATCTCTTCATGCCCCGGTTTCTTGCAATGATCACATTGAGGAATTTTACGTTTTCCTTTTGACGATTTGGCAAGAAGAGCTCTTTCATTGATTTGCTCAGTTTCAACTTTCCGCATGGCCCTTCTTTGCTCCTGTGCCTGCAAAGCATTAAGCAATTCGGATAAAGTTAAATCATTAATATCTCGTGAATCTTCAAGAGATGAAAGTTTCGCCTCAAACTTTTCGGGCAAACTTATGAAAATCTTTTCTACAATTTTGCTCTCGGATAGATCCTCCCCCAATAGCCGTATTTTGTTCACCAAAGTCATCAATCGATCAGAATATTCTTGTATGCTCTCGTGTTCTTCCATGCTCAAAGCTGCAAAATCTCTTTTGAGGTTTAAAACTTGCATCTTTTTCATTCTTTCATTGCCTTGATATAATTCTTTCAACATATCCCAAGCGCTTTTAGCTGTTTCACAAGTCATAATTCTTGTAAAAACTGATTCTGAAACTGCAGAGAAAATAATAGATAACACTCTTGGGCCTTTTGCTGCTTCTTCTTCATGAGCTCTTATTTGATTTAACGTTGGATTATTTCCCAAGGATGGTAATTCCCTTTCTTCTTCCACCCATTGCCATAAGCCGAGGCCTCGTAAATGAGCTTTCATCTTGACAACCCATACTTGATAGTTTTCACCATTGAAATTTGGGGGTAGGAGAGTAGCTGAATTGCTAGTAGCCATTGGAAGACTTTTTTTTCTTTCACTCAATCTCACAGTCCCTCAAGGATCTATGGCTCTGATACCATGTTGAAATTTTGATAATAGGAAGCTATCTAAAAAATAGAAAAGGAAAGAGATAAAACAAGAGAGAATTTATTCATAGGTTCTACTTTACATTGACATAAAAGTCTAAATATATAGAGAATGAAATAACAACCTTAGCTAATCTCTAGATAAAACAAATCAAATTCAAAAGTTTAAATCCTAACTAGATAAGATCAAATATAATCTAAGACTTATTCTAAGATAATCTAAAACCTATTCTAAAGGAATTTAAACAACTCTAAAAATTTGAATTTATTTCCAACACTAACCTTATAGTTTCATAACTATTGTTTCTATAGTCTTGTAATTGTCTTAATTGACAATGATAGTTATTTATTTATCTTCTAAAAAACTAAATATAAAGGAAAAAAGAAAAAAAAATTCAGTATCCCTGAAATGGGGGTGAAGGAATAATTAAAAGAAATTCCATTTCATCAATTCCTATTCAACTAAAGTTGGTTTTCCTATAGGATGATATAATCTCTTTAGTGAAATTCTACGTTGAAAACAATCTATTCTCAATAAGAATGATTCATATTCTACTTTAAATCAACAAAAATGGTATAATTCTAGCAGCCTTTAAAGTTTTGTTAGTAGTTATAGAGATTAAGGGATGGGTAAGTTATGTGTAAGGTGAGTCGACTTATGAACCAATCTCGTAGTTTAACTTTGGTTTTATATTTTTCCCTAAATGAGAAGATTATTTTTAATCATCTACTTCGACTAAGCCCTTTAGTCCAGTGAGAGTACTATGCTCGTTTCTTAAAACTTTCAAATTTTGGTGCAAATCGTACATTTAAGTATTGAGATATTTACTCTAAGAATATCAAATTTATCAAATATTTACTAATTACAGTAATTTTATTCAAATTCTTTCTTCTCTTTACAAAAAATGTTAATTCATAAAAGTATACTAACGCTATTAAAAATAAAAATGTCATAGATTGATATAAGTAAAAGCTAGTATTGTTTAGAAAACTATGATTCAATTGATTGAAAATATATATTCGATAATTTCGCAATAAACGAAACACTCGACCTATATTCCCAAAATTTTGTCATTGTAAATATCTACACAATTAATAAGCATAAGTATTAAATTTACCATAAAATATAATTTAATGCTTATTTAGAAGATCAAATCCTATATGCTCTTTAGATTGTAATATAGTGAATACATACAAACTTTTCTTATAAAGAAAATTTTCTTAGATATAGAATGTTTTATTATATTGACATCACTATATTTGATGAAATTTGTGCTATAGTATTTTTAAAATCTGTATCCTTTATAATATAACTGTTTATTTTTTATTCTGACATGACAAATCATATTCATAGGAAATATGAGAGTAATAGTAAACTAAACAAAGGATGATAACATGATTTTGATTTTTAAAGGCATTAGCGAATTAAGTAGGATTTGTCGTGTTGTTCTAATCAATTTTTGTTTCTCTATCAGGTTTTTCTGAAATTAGGCTTCCATTCACGATGAATTGTAACTGAGGAAGAAGTTGTATATATGCTCCACGACATGACATGATATGAAATATTTGAGGAATGGAAACATGCAGATAGCAAAATGGACAATGTCTGAAATTAATGTTATCCTTAGAGCCAAGGTAGAGAAAACTTCTGAATTGGAGTACCCGCACCAAGAATTTGTGATGATGGTTGGCCTCTCCCTTGAGAGAGATGGTCGATAGATTGATGAGATGCAAGAAGCTTGTCCAGAAACGACCAATCACCGGTAAATCTTTCTGGTTGCTGCGCAGGAGCACAACTATTAGACGATGAAGATGTCAGCCTCAACAAATTCTGCGAGCACCCAATCATATCCATGGTGTTCAAAGAGACGGGTGATATGAAGGAAACACCACCCGCAGCTGATTCAGGACTAAATAACTGCGGTAGATGCATGGAACCATCAAAAGAACAATCATAAGGTGCTTGCATATGGTTTTTCTTTGTCTCCTGTACTGGAACAGAAGAAGTAGCTCCATCCTTCATGTGAATAATGTAATCTTCTTCTTCGGTGGCTTCATGAGGCATATAACTTCTAGTTTGATTCTTCTTCTTGAAAACCCTGCAAACAACCCACCCATCTTCCTGCTAAATAGCCATAGAATTGTTAATTAGTATCAGCTACTTTATGAGAAAAAGAGGATACGCATCGTGAGTTGTATATCTTGCTACCTGAATCTCGGAATTGTCGTCATCTAGGCGGTACTCGTGCATGATCCAGTCAGTCTTTTGTCCATGAGGAGCACGTCCAGTGTAGAAAACTAGGGTTTTCCTCATGCCAATCCGTTTGGCGTTGCTTAGGTAGATGGCTTTGTCTCTTCCTGTTGCTTTCCAAAAGCCAGCAGTTGTTGCACGATTTGTTCTTGTTCCCGTAGGATATTTCTTGTCTTTGTGACTGAAGAAGTACCACTCGTTTTGAGGGCCTGACCCGATTCTGCATTTTTCTGAATTCCCACGATGTTTATATTAGAAATTAGCTCGCGATCATCAACCAAGAACAATACATTTAATATATAATTGAAAAGTTGTATATAATACGCATGACCACCAAATTGATAATCTGAAATTGAACTTTACTTATTAATGGGAAGAGATATGTATAAATAGGTAGAGAAAAGCAGAGCGGGGAAACATGGATCAAAACCTTTGAGGTCCCATGGCTCAAGTTTATTGAGATCCACCTCCCTGATAACGTCGAGCTCAATTGCTTCGTAAGAGACTTTCTTCCTCAGGTAATAATACAGGAGTTCCTCGTCTGTTGGATGGAACCTGAAACCTGGTGGAACTGACAGCTGACCGTTACCAGCCATCGCGGATCTCTTGTTCTGAATCTGCCTGTTGACCTGGTCGACGTACACTATAGATCAGAACGAAAGAATGCAAGTAACGTGCACAAAAATTAGCCAACCCATCTCTATAGTGAATCAGTGATCATCATCAAATACTTAAATTTTAAACATGTGATTCACTATGTTTTGCAGGAACCTTAAATCTAGGCGAAGAATTTTAGTTTCTAAACCCGCTTAGAATATACAGGTTTATGTGTCTGCCAAAATACAGTCCATACACAAGAGTTCTTACATAGAACCTTAACCTACATACGTTTAACCTCACCCATGGCTGATATTTATGTCGTAATAAGCTTGAGAACTACTGTATATCGGCATGCAAGAGTTTGTGGTGTTATCTCAATTTTCAGTAGGCGTTGAATCTTAGTTTCTGTTAAAAAGAAGGCTTCTTTCGTTTATCTTGTTACATGCAGGTTGTGATCATATCTGACATATCATAGATTAGACACCTTGAAATGGAAGTGGAAAGCAGATAACTGATGTCAAATTAAAGCCAAAACTTCTCATATAATCAAGTCTGTCTTATGCTAACAATCAATCATATAATCTTGACGGAAACTAATGCTTTCCAACAAAACGAAGGAAAAGGGTTATGAAACGGGAAGATGAAGGAAGTAACAAACCTTTTCTTCTTTTGCAGAGAGCTGGGAAGTGAATATCCTTGTTAGCTGCTTCGAGGTACGTACGTAGTGGGATGGGTTTCAATTATTAAGAGACTCTTTCTGGAGTAAGGGACGGGGCGATGTGGATCAGCGAAAGCTAGCTGCACAAAGTTTAAAGATGACAGAAGGAACAGAAATAAAGGAAAATATAGCAATTAAATAATAACAATGATAAAGAAAGGAGAGGGAGGTGATTTTTATACATGCATAGAGTAGAGGCTAATTGCATGAAACTGGTAGTGAAGAAGGGGTATGTGGGAAATAATGTCCGTTGAATGGGAGACCTTGGTCCTAAATATCGCCTCACTAGAATGAAGAAAATCTGCTCAACTGTCAATTACTCATGTAACAACAACATACACTTGCAAATAAATATAGATTTGTCTTTTTTTTTTTTTGGATAACTTAGGGTTCGAGCTTGGCCCGACTACCTGGGACCTATGAGCCACCCACTCAGATTCATAGATGGATAAATCTGAGTCTAATCCTAGTTAATATCAGAGGTACCTGCATCCAAATGATAGGTTATCATTATCAGAGGGATTACAACACCTCAAATAGAGGCTACTCCTCCCAAGGTTCGAACCCACAACCTCTCTCACAATCTTCTCCCCCTTTCTACCGCTAGGCTACCCCATGAGGGGCTAGATTTGTCTTCTTCTTCTTCTCCTTTGTCAACAATTTTACACACATTTTGGTTGTGACCTAGACTCAGAAATTATATTATTTATGTCATTCTTTTGTTCTGCATTTTGTTTTTATCTTTTAATTAATTCAGCACAAGGTGTAATGCAATATATAAAATAATAACATATATATTATAGGTTCATTGCGATCCATCAAAAGTAATTATTTCAGTACCAAAACCCTATTGTATATCTTGATGAATTACACGCCAACATCGATCTTTTATTCTCTGATTCGGAATGACCAAACGAGTGAGTCAAACCCACACTTTACGAGATCACCTTGGTGACAGACAGCTTATTATCTGCTCAACTAAACCAACTCCTTGACATTTTTGGCTGTGAAAAGACTCAATATATAATTGTTGTACAACTACTCTATACGTTGAAAGTTTCATCCGAATTCATGCTAAATGCTATCCAATTATGGGGGAATCCGTAAGTAATCCCATTGTTAAATATTTATTAGTATTACAGCTTTCACCATGCATGCATATTTCACTTAACACTAAAAAAAAAAAAAATTAGCGACGAAAATTTAACGACAAAAAAATTATCGTTAAAAATTAACGACAAAAAGCACATTTTTTTTTTGTGTAACCCTGCATCTAATTCCATAGAGAAAGGACAACATGTATGATCGATATAATTCCATCACAAAGGACGATGACTCATATATACCAATTAATTAAATTCGTTTCCTCAATTAGTCAGTTGATCGCATGAGATTCAGTGCAAATGTGCATATTAGACCAAAGAATGAGGGTCAAATCAAGCGTTTATTTCTTTTTCTTTTATATATAAAAATAGGACCCTCTTAGGGCGAAGATGATTCGAATACCTAGTCATTTTTAATTCAGGTTTGAACATCCAACCTCAACCTTGTAGCTAGAGTGGGAGGAAATTATCACCAAGTTTCTATTATAAATGACCACTTGATAATTTTCATTGCTATTGTAAGTGTCAAACTAAGACATAACCCTCCATACGTTTTTCCTAAAAGAAGTTTTCATCCATACTTGCTTCTAAACAATGTACATATCATTAGTTGGCTAGTTCTTTTTAAGTTTTCCCTTTAACTAATTTAGGGTTTCAGATTGCTTGAATGAATGAGTAGCCGCCCTCAAGGGATGTGACTCGATAGTTGAGAGCGGGACTTAACTTTCGTTAGGTCCCAGGTTCGATTCCATGCTAGTCTCTCTTGTAAGAGCCTGAGGCAGTCGAGGTTTTACCTGTAGATGGAGAACTAGTTGAGCCCCTAATAATGAGGTGCGCTTGTTTGGCCCGCCTGTGAGGTGGTGCGTTAGTTGAGCCTTCAGAGAGGTGTGCCCGCTTGGCC
>JANTPM010000245.1:40733451-40748807 GCA_025434745.1 Erythroxylum divaricatum | reverse complement strand
GACTTATTCTAAGATAATCTAAGACCTATTCTAAAGGAATTTAAACAACTCTAAAAATTTGAATTTATTTCCAACAAAGAGATCATGAACCAAGATTAAATTATCACCAATGTTCCTGCCTTTTATAAATGTCCCTTAACTTTTACTCTCGATACTTTCTAGTGAGATTTTGAGCCTATTAGTAAGCATTTTAGAGATAATTTTGTAGGCCACATTGCAACGAGAGATGGACCTATAATCATATCGTGTTTCTTAGGAATAAGACAGACAACAGTCTTGTTTAGTTCGTTGAGCATAAAACTTGAGGAGAAATTTTCCAAAATAGGCTTGGTGATCAAATTCCCTATGATATGTTAGGTGCTTCGAAAGAAAAACATATGAAAGTCATATAGACTAGGTGACTTTTCAGGTTTAAGGCTAAACAAAGCACTCCTATCGTCCATTTCACTGAAAGGTCTTGAAAAGAAGATCTTTTAATCCTATGGGATTGAGTCATTGATAAAGATTTTGAGCTTTAATAAGTGTGAATTAGATTGGGAGGGAGTACATATTAAATCTTATGATTGACAGTAGAGTTTTTATATCGCTATTTTTATCAATGGTTATACCATATATAGCCTTTAAAGAGCATATTTTGTTAATGTTTCACCTACATAAGATTGAGTTATAGAAGTACTTGGTATTTTTGTCACCATCCTTAAGCTAGTTCACTTTTACTCTTTGCTTGAGTAAAGAGTTATAGTTATCAAATGCTTGAGATAAAGAATTTAGGGCCTCTTTCTCCTTAGCTTTAATATAGCAATCATTGGGAAATAGAAAAGATTATTAATGGATAGTGTATAATGCATTCCTAGCATTTGTAATAGCCAAATAAGTGCTATTGATCTTTGAGGCATGCAACTTCTCGAGTTTCAATTTAACATTCTTAAGTTTCTTCACTACTTTGAAGGAATCATACCCATGGACTTAGATGTTTAGTACCCTTACGCTGCATCATTAAAGCCTTCAAATTTAATTTAAAAATTATTGAACCTAAATAGAAAATTCACATAACCAGTTCCAACGCTTAAGAATACATCTATAGGAGCAAAATATAAGCAAATAGCTTGATTAAAATGTGTTGAACTACATCTGAAATTAGGAAGCCATAAAGGATTTACTAATGCTCGATATAACTTCCAATCATCCATTTGTTTCCCTATATATTTCTCAATAACCTCCCTTATAGCTCAGGTATTAGAGAAGAGAAAAGCTTGGATAATTATGCAAGCTATCATTCCTGCTTCTATATAAGAGAAAAGCTTGGATAATTCTACAAGCCATCATTTTTGCTTCTACATCTTTGACTATCTCCTTTAGACTCCTAAGAGAAAAAAGTGTATTTAAAATCTTCAGTTACCATCCAAGGCTTATTAATAGACTTCCCTAATTATTTTAGATCATTCCATAGCTTAGATCTTTCAAACTCAAAGTTGGAAACATAAACAAGGGCGATTTCAAGTTGTTAGAACCTAACCAAACCTCCAATGAAAGAATTGATCAGATGCCAATTATTAAGTGAATTTATCTATATTGGGATTATATCCCACTATTATTCGAATAAGATGATAAGATTGATGGTCATATATGAATTCTCAATTCTTTCCAATGATTGCTTTGCAATAATGAAGCCTAACATCTTTTATATTTGTCTCTATTGTTCTAACCCTAAAAAAAATTAAATTTATATAATCTTTGATTATTTTTCTCTTTTTTTTGGTAATTCATGCCCCTAACATTCCATGTTAAGATCATGAGGAAGACTGAAGGGTTATCAACCCTTTCTTCATGGATTTCTTGCCTTGTTTTCTTCTAATAACCATATTTGTTTATGGTTATGTCCCTAAAGCAGCTTCAAGAGAGTTCTCCTCTCAATTGTTCTTCTCAAGGTTCCAAGACTTTCCTATTTTTCTTAGGGTTTATGTTCCCCCTCGCTATAGAAGCTTTCCCAAGTTCTAAAGTGGGTTGGAGCCTAATATGTTCATCTACAACTCTTATTTGAAATCTTTTAAGTAGTTCACTATGTTCCCCTAAGCTTATGATAGACAAAGTATCAGGTAGGTAAGTGTTTAGCTTAACTTATATGCAAATTCTTGCATATCCAACCCTCTTTACGAAGGCTATCATTTCATCCAAATAGAGGAGTCTTTTAATTGCACTAGCCAAGTGACTTAATCCCTCGGTTATCTAACATTTAAGGGATAAGCCATGAAATCTAATCCAAAAAGGTATATCATTAAGATTTATGTTCTTTAAGCATATTCTTGATTCTTAAATCCATTACATACTACTTGAGTCTATAAAATTTAAGATATAAGTCATCTTCATTTAATAAAATACTCTCCAAACATGATTTTGATCAGTTGTTCATAGCCCAATGACGAACTACAAGGAAAGCAATCCTTTTATATGTAAAAAAATCAACTAAAGTGTTTGTCTACTTTATTGTTCCTTATTAAAGTACTTTAATTAGGGGAGGCAACTTAGGGACCCTTATAGGAAAAAAGGGGCAATAAAAGTTTGTAAGTATCTTAGCTTGTCAAACATCGAGGGATCCCTAACTTCTTGACTCCAGATCCTCTTAGTAGCTAAAAGAGGAGGCTCATGGGGAGAAGCAGTGTTTTGTACAACCACATGCTCCACAGAAGACGTTGGATCCATAGAAAAGAGAGAAAAGGAGAAAACATAATAGAAGAGATGTGTCAAAGGAAATGCTTATAGACAACAATGAAGGAGAATTTTGATGAATGACAAAGGAATCTAACTAAACTCGAAAGCTTTAGGAAAGTTTGAAAAGGTAAAACAGGACATTAGAAATAGATTAGAGCAGTTTATCTCCCAAGCAATCCTCCCCCTATTAAATTTAATGTGTAGCTTTTTCAAATGGGAAAATTGGAGTTGGATAAAATGTAAATATTTTTATGGGACATTATTTTACATTGTCAAACAAAATAAGAATTTTCTATATTGAAAAAAAATCTTATTTCATTTTCTTTTCAAATTAAGTAGGGATGTTCAAAATCATGTGATTGTGTGAGGTGAAATATATAAATATATACAGAGATATAAATTGAAATACAGTCTTTAAAAAGTTTATAGTATTCTTAAACTATTATATCGTCCTATAATTTTTATAATCATTGAGAACTTCTGAGTAATAATGTTCAAAACTGTTAGCGAATAGCAATGATATATTTTTCACAACTAATTATGATAGTCATTTATAAAAAAAGTGGACTTCTATATATATATTGGGAAAATCCATTAGATGTAACATATTATGTAAAATCAAAAGACTTGTTATAGTCAATCTAAATAAGGAATATTGAGCTTTTAACAATAAGGCTTAATCTTGGTCTGTGCTACATCAAATGATTTTCTTACACTTGCTCACTCAAAGTATAAGTGTAAAGAAAGCAAGATGAAATGAAAATCAGACCCTACCTTATTTTAGATAGCTAATTATGAAGTATATGTAAGAAATATTATCTTACATATAGATAAAATATAGATAAACAATAGGATCTTTAAAAAACATATGCATGTTGAAACTTATCACTTACTGGCATGAGTTTATGGTGTCCACATCTTAAAGGATCTTTTGAAGAGAACATATAAGCATTCACCAATTTTATTTGGCCTAAACTATGTATTACATTCTTGTTCTTATCTTAGGAAGTTTAAATTATTTTTGTATTACATTTAAAACTTTAAATGCTCTTTAACAGTTAATATTAAATGTTGTATTTTAAACAACTAGGTGTGTTTAATAGTCATCATGTCCCACTCACATATGATGGGTTTAGATGATCAACATTTTGCGATTTCTCATCCTATTTAATAACCACTGCAACTAGCATACCATGAGAGCTCATAGTCACACATCTGTTAAGAATATATTACATCACAATTATTGAATCGATCCTTGAGTAGATTTTATATGTTATACCCTAGGTCAACTTTGACATTTCAATCTCCTTTAATCACATTTATTTTATCATGTCATAAATGTATTCAATTCTCTTACTCAGAGTTAGTGGCTTATTGAACTTAACAATGTACCTTAACATCAAAAGTTTTGAGTGTATTTAATAGGCACCTTAACCTCAAGGGTCTCACGCAATGTAAGCTGAGATCTAATAACTTACATTAATCCCTTTATTCTTATATTTTCATATATGATTTGAGTCATGTGGTATGGTATTGACTTATATTTACTTTGTTTTATGATCGTCCAGTCACAAAAATATGTACAGATGTTAGTTCAAATAAACTGAATGTTTAAGTTGAGTTCAGTTATCTACTCTAAAATGAATTTTTCAAAACTTGCATCTAGCAACTTAAGACAGATATAGTGATCATCTAATCACTTTATGCCAACTTCCTTATAATATTAAGTGGGAATTATGGTTTAAGTTTCTCTCTCTCAATTATCACCTAGATAATAAACTTTAATCATGCCTCATCTCTAGTGACTACAAATTGAAAAGGCCAATTTCCTATATGAGAAAGTCAATGTCCGATCTATTTTACATGCTTTTGATTCATATCCATAAATATATTTATGAAAAAATAAACAAATATATTTATGAATCAAGTATTATACAATGTATGATATCCATCAGACAATCTCATTTAATATGACATTACAATAAATGAAGATAAAAAGTGAAATGTTTCTTATTATATTTTAATATCTACGTAAGCCTAGTGACTTCATATGCCCAATATACAAAAATCTCAAGAAACTAGCTTTATCATTGGATCTATGACCATATCTCTTGTAGATATATATTTCATTTTCACTTCTCCTTATGCAATTATATATTTCACGTAATTATAATTGGTGTTTGTATGCTTAATTTTACAATGAAATTTGGGATTTTTTGTATAAGTGATTGTTAATTGACTATCACAATTGATAGACATTGGATAAGTTTCACTTTTAATAACTCCTAAATGAACCAAGAAGCGAAGAAGTTATGCAGCTTCTTCTACTATTGAAAACACTACAAATTCAGATTTCATCGTTGACAATGCAATGTGAGATTATTTCTTACTTTTTCATAATATTGGTCCATTGTTAAATAAGGAAAAGGAAATAAATCCAAAGGTAGATTTTCTTTCTACCTACAATCACGTGTTGTGTTAGGTCTTCTCCATGTACCAGGTTAACTTCACTAACATAAGGATGACACTTTTCATCGATGTTACAGTATGGAGAAATCTGGGCATCCTTTAAATAATTAACATTCTCTTGAAAAGCAAATTTTCAAGCATCAAAGGCGTATATACAAATACATATACATAAATGAATTATTTTACTAACAGAACAAGGAGCCTTGCTCTTAGAATATAGCTCACAACTCTAATTAATTAAATTTATTGACTTAGAAACATATTTCTAATTTAATTTAACATCTAAAGAATTTTGATTCAATTAGAAACTCATTTCTGTTGGTATTGAATATTTTTAATGTTAATTGAATTAGAAACTTATATCTAATTCTTATTATTATTGAACTAATAAGCTTATTTTATGTATGTGTGTGTGTGTATTTTATTATGACTTAAATCAAGTTGAAACTTATTCTAATTAAATTGAGCTAATCAATTTTATAATTGATAAATTGTTTATAAACTTATTATTAAAGTCAAGGGTATAAAGTATATGAATTTAGAAACTTATTTCTAAATTTACTTAAACATATTACGTAATAAAAAAATTAATTTTAAGTCCAAAATAGTCCATATGCTATTTTATTTTTCGGCTCAACATATTATAAGATTCGGCTATTTTTACTAGCCTAGAACCCAAAATAACAGCCCAAGCATGTTAAGACTTGGTCCATCTGTTTTCTTAGCCCATTTATTTTGTTTTTTTTTTTAATTATATAACCTATGCTCAACTTCAAGAGATGCCCCATAGTCTTGACTTTATTGGCCCACTGAAATGGATCCAGTCCCATTCAGAAACCAGCCCATAATCTGACTGAAAACCCCAACGTTTTTTTTCCTTTTCCTTTATCTCCATCAACCGAAGAGAGAGAAACGTAAGGGTGATAGGTTCCGGCACAAGCAACAATCAGCGGAGGCAGCAACGTGGCCTTCCGTCCGAACGCAACAACCAGGGAGGATGACGGTGACGCTATTCTACTTCGTTGCCCACGCCTAGGAAAGAAACCATTTGCCGCTGCTCGTGCATGGTCTCCATGTTTTTCATTTTGCAGTGTCTCGGTGTTTTGATTTTTTTGTCTTGTCTGTCAGGTTCGGTCAGACTAGACCTATTGGCGCGGAATTTGGAATGTTTGGTGTTTTTGGATTTTCCAGAAGTTGAAGAAAGTTATCTAAATAGTGCCGTTAATAAAAGAAACTGTCCAAACATATGTTAAGGGTTTTCATTTTTTATCATTAGTTTGGCTTTCACATAGTAGAAAAGTTAAATTAGAGTATATTAAATACCGCTTTCTATCTAAATAAAAGTCGTTTTAAAAGGATCTTAATTATTTAAAATATGTGTCGTTCACGATTTTTTATATATGTTTATAATTTTATTACCAAAATTACTTTTTAATATCTCTCACATCTTAACTATACAAATTACATTTTCAAGACAATTCAACATATAATTAATAAAGATATATCAAATATTTCATTAACTTTTTTAATAAATGTGCATCTCTTTAAAATAATACTTATTTTAAATAACGAAGAGTATGAAATTTGCTTTTGCCTAACCCCCGCCGACACTAGGTTCCCCATATTTTACAGAATTGAGTTGGTGGGTGACGTCCCATGCGAGAATCCTGTTTCCCTTTTGGTACATCATTGAAAAAGTATCTTCTCATAAGTATTCAAATCAAACATTTGTGTGCCACTACGCATGCATGTTCTTTATAAAAGTATCAATTACTACTTCGAAATGGCCGTATGAAAAATAAGCAATACTACCTAATAACAACTCTTAACTAAGTTAGTGTGGCAATAGGTCATTGACTCTTCATTTGTTAACAAGGAGACAAATGTTCCTGCCCCGGAGTAGCCTAGCGGTAGAAAGGAAGAGAGAATTGTAAGAGAGATTGTGGATTCGAACCTTAGGAGGAGCAACCTCTATTTGAGGTGATGTAATCTCTCTGGTAATGATAACCTATCATTTGGATGCAGGTGCTTCTGATATTAACTAGGATCAGACCCGAATTTATTCATCTATGAATCTGAGTGAGTGACTCATAGGTCCCAGATAATCGGACTAAGCCCGAATCCTGAATTATAAAAAAAAAAAGAAGACAAATGTTCCTCAACCGTTAGGATAGGGTTTAATGCAATATAATTAGTTTTTCTTTAATTGGTTTGGACCAATAATTGAGTAGATGATTATGTGCCCCTGACCCAGTAATTTTTTATCAATTCTTGAGAGGAGCAAAATAAGTGGCCACGAACTTGTGATTGCCCCCAAGTGACCCGAATCTAATTAAAGTCTTACTCTTGGCAGCATATAAACATATCTATCCCTACTTTTCTTCTATTCACCCCCACTTTGAAAGCGTATATTTTGTCAAAGTGCTAGCCAATTTGGGAAACTAGCTTATTGGAGAGTGTCACGTAATTGTCGTCCATTAAAATATGTCAAAAGAACAACACATTAAGTGGTATCTTACAGGTGGAATTATAATTTTATCGACTCTTCGATCAACACATACATCATAAATTTTGAAATTCAAGTTGGCACATCCATTTCAAGATTTTAAGATCCATACAAGTGTACAAGGAAGAAAGAAATAGAGAGGGAGAGATGTTTTCGGAAGACAAAACACACGCCTTAATTTAGCTAGTGCTGATTTATAGAAAAGCGACGTAAAGAAGGAATATGTTTTAGTTGGTCAGATAGCATTAAAAACTCCCCACTAGGCATTTCATTTCACTTTGCGCATAGCATCAGGTCATGACAATAGTCGCTCTTTCAATGGCCGAGATTAGGGGCTTGCCCCCCAATTTCACGCTTTAATTTGTAGTATTTGGTAATGATGCCTAGGTGTGTTGCACTTGTACCAAAACTCACTCTAGTCCAATAAAGAAATCGGAAGTCCTTTGTTTTTGTAGCCAAATTAATTTGACTTCACAAGAGAAAAAGAAGGTGGTCAGAAACCACAGAAAAAAAAGAAACATTTGCACTCTACTTTTTCTTGTTGGTTTCTGCGATAGGCTGTGCTTAAGTGCAATGTCTATGCCAAAGACAAATAGTCATGTGGCAGACATTGGAACACAATCGCACAAAGTGGAGGATCATACTCCCATATTCATATAAGTAGAACTCCAAGTGGAGGATCGTAGGAATCGGTTAAAGTTAAACCTATGAAGTGATTGCAATCGGATCATTTGCTGACTTACTAGAGTTTCATAAGCTTGCCAATTATCTGCAATTTCTTACAATTGCACACCTTTTGATGCTATTTTATTATTTTTCCGGTTCTTATAGATTCGCATATATAAGAACAATTACAGACGCCTCGTTTTCAACAGTAATGTGGAAGTTAGAGCTGTTAGGGAACCTGATGCTGAGTAGAAGAGAGGTCAGTGATCGATCATCAAGCTGGACAATCAACTATATGAAGACTCCTTGTACGCAGATATATACAGGCTACGTAGAAACCTGAGAAATCTTGAAATTTCAGATTTACATTTTCTGAATTTTTGGGGTGAGATCGTAGGGACTTAGAATTAGTTAGATTAACTCGGAATATCTAATGTAACTAAAAAACAAAAAAAAAATCCTAAGTGTCACGTTTTTATCGAGCTTGCCAGCTCACTGGATTGTGAACCACTCAAAAGTCATCGCCATGCGCATGCGTTGATGACACGACTGTAATAGTGGGGATGTGTGCATCTCTGTAAAACCAAGGTTGGCCTAATCAGTCTCTTCAAGGAAGGACTAATTTTTGGGGTCTATGAATTATAAAATGCACACATCCCCATTCTTAAAATTACAATTTCCCATCACCTTAATAATGTTGTCATTGAAAAAACTTCTTGTTTAATGGTTTTTTAAACAATTTAAAATTTAATAGTTTAATCAGTAAAAAAATTGCTGGTAACAAAATAAATAAAATATTATGTCTGATTGAATGCTTAAAATCAAAAATTAGATAATTACTAAAATAAGCACAATTTTTTTCTTTTTGCATTAGGTTTAAGGGAATTAAGATAACTTTTAATGGAAATTCCAATTTATTAGAATCTCTTCTTCTTTAAAATTTATGAAAATTATTCAATTTTACATTTGGATATTCGCATACAAAATAATCACTAACAAATTTTAGTCATTTCAAAGAAATAGGGTAATAAAAGTATATCTAAACTTATCTTCCACTACCTGATCTAATATATACTCACAAAAGACTACCCGAATAGCAAAATCATTAAAAAAGAAAATATAAGGGGCGTAAAAGTAAGCATGCATCCAAAAAATGCTTCTCACCAAGGATCCTCCACACAACTCCACTCCACTCATTATATAAATGCCATTGTCCTCTTACAAAACCTCCATACGTTGTCTGTTCACTTGGAATATAGAAACAAAAGGCCAAAACAAACAGAGAGGGAAGGCAACAAAATCCATTAAACTCTCTCTCTCTCTCTCTCTGTTTGTCTGTCACCTTCTCTGTAAAAAAACCTGGTTTTTCAGAGAGAAAAAAAGGAGCTATCTTTCTCTGTATCTCTTCTCTCATTGCCCTCCTAAAGCATACCATTTAGGAGGGAATTGAATCAAACTTCCTGACTGTGATTGAAATGGATCCCAAAAGATACGCTGTTCTGCTTTGCGCAGAAGACACGGAGTACGTGACGAAGAAGTATGGAGGTCACTTTGGACTGTTCGTCGGAATGCTGTCGGAGGCCGGCGAGAGGTGGGACGTTTACCGGGTGGCGTGCGGTGAATTTCCTGCTGACGACGTGCTTGAATCCTATGATGGGTTTGTGATCACCGGCAGTTGCAACGATGCTCATGGAAATGATCTCTGGATCTGCAAGCTTATCAACCTACTGAAGAAACTTGATTCAATGCAGAAAATAATTCTGGGCATTTGCTTTGGCCATCAGGTATTGTTTCACTTTGTTTTCATTCGAATCTGTTCCATATTAATATATGTAATGCGATTTATTTGTTATTTTCCATTAAAAGTATCAACCTTTTACCTTCTGGTTTTAACCAGAAACAAACTCTTCTGTGAGGTAATATAACTTCAACCGGATGTATTAATGACGACGAAACGGAAGAATCAGTGTTTTTATTATATTACTTGGGAGAAGATTGTAAATTTAATAGCAGTGGCGTTGCTTAGCGGCAAAAGTTGTCCTTATAGGAGTTTGACTGACGGTTCTTGAAACTAACTTTAAAAGTGATTGAACTAGATATTCGATTACAGAAGTTGCAGGTGACAATTGGGACAACCCTTTTTAGATTAGTCCACATGTTACTTCAATAGCGGCAAAAATAGACATGAAAAGTGGTCATTCTGTGGTAAAATCACAGAATTTAACGATGCTGATGTGAAAGACTTATGATGCTATGGTAAAGGTATTGGGGCGTGCTCTTGGAGGAACGACGGGTCGCGCAATCTCAGGGTTGGACATCGGAGTGACGACCATCCATTTCACGCCACCAAAGATGTTCTCATCTCTAAATATCCCGACCTCCATATCGGTGATCGAGTGCCATCAGGATGAGGTTTGATTAATCTTACGTATATACCTCTGATCACACACAATCCTTGAATAATGTTACAACTGTGGGTTATGACTCATGTTGACTAGCATATGATAGATCCGCGAACTGCCTCCCAGAGCCGTGGTGATGGCGTGGTCTCAGAAGACAGGGATCGAGATGTTCAAGTGTGGGGACCACATAATGGGTATTCAAGGTCATCCGGAGTACAACAAGGACATTCTCCTCCATGTGATTGGCCTCCTCTCGGAACGCAAACTAATTGTGGTAATGCATACAATGAAAATTGACCTTCAAAGTTTGCCTTTATTGATCAAACGGTCCTAATTGGCTAGAAATGTAATTGTGAAAGTCATAAATACTGTGATTTGTAGGAATCGTTCGCTGAGGAGGTGAAGGCAAATTTGATGGGGAAAGAGCCGGACTTGGAGGTATGGAGGATTCTATGCACGAACTTCCTCAAAGGCAGAGACGATAGCTATGATTATAAGACACTTTCAATCTCAGAAAAGGAAAATTAAAAACTACTATCAAATTCAAGTAAGATGTAATTTGATGGAAATTAAAGTTTTTAAACTTATGCAGTCAAATGGCCTCTTGTTTAGTCCAAGTTTCTATAACCTTAGAACTCCTCTAGGTTCCCCATTGCTGAGCTTTCGAATTTCTTGTATGCTACAGTTGAGTACTACCAATGCACGATATGAATTAACGAACGAAATCTTTGTCCAAAGGGCAAGCATCTTTCATGAAGTGAGGTTTAATTAACCCTCCATAGAACTATTGAAGTTCATGAGAAACGAATGCAACTCAGAAATGGGGGCATGAAATCCATTAGAAATGATTTTCTTCATCACGTAACGTTTGCCACTGACATTCTTTGGTAAACCCCTTTAAAGAGTATTTGATCGTTAGTTCATAAAATCAATTATTCATTTAAAATGTCAATTATAGATAGAGAACAGCTACATGATAATCAAATAGCTAAGAGTCCATTTGTCCAGTAAATGACTTAGACGCCAGCTACATGATAATCAAATAGCTAAGCGTCCATTTGTCCAGTAAATCACTTAGACGCTCAAGCTTGCATTCTTCCTGCATTCAGCAAGCATGTCCATGTAGAATTGGCATTTGCCGATGTCATTCCCAAAATTGTTGATGCACTGCAGATAGCATGAAACTTAATGTCAACTAACAATTCACCAGAGAAATAAACAAAAGGAAACTAATTGCTAGTAAAAAACACTACAACATCTAACAAATTCATAATCATTTCATCTCCATCAACTAGCATTTTGATATCGTAACATACACCAGTATTATAGAATCTCTTCTTTCGACTGCATGCTTACAACTAACAGGTCCATCCCAGTATATGCAAAATTCCATTTACAGGTTACACAATCCCACAAAACATTGACAATATGTTGAGATCTCAAAATATCATATTGCACTAATACACAAGTCACTCAACTAACCAAGGAGAACAATTTCACGAAAATGTTTTAACATATGCACATGCACTACGCACGCCTACAACTCTATATGGTGCAAAATCAAACACTATAAATCATACAAGGACAACCACGTTTTGGTTGAGGACGACAGCAGCATACATGTTTCGACCTCAACTGTTACTCTCACATTCAACTTTTATTCATCAGAAAAAAACATGACATATAAGACAACCAATTCAAAAATCAATACAACAAGCCTTCAACTTTGCAGAAAAGACAAATATGCAATTTACGTACATCTTGGAATGCTTTAGAGTGAACATTGCAGGCATCAGCACCACTAATGCCACTGGCAGTAGGTGCAGGAGTAGCAGATGCAGCCTCAGAGACTACAGTCTCATGCTGAATCGTGCGCGGACCCATCACTGCATCCACAGCTCTATGTGCTATTCCACTCCCAGTTCCAAAAGCCATACCTGCAATTCGTCAAAGGAGTTCCAAAAGAATTTAGACATAAGACACAATTTTGATGAGTTTGGCATAAGAAGAGCACAAGCAAAATTATAAACAGAAATTTCATTCTAATTTAATTTCAATATTTTCATTGCATACCTTGAGCTATGGTTGAACCGATGCCCGAAAGCATTCCACCGCCACCACTCTGTGCAGGAGCAGGGGGAGGAGCATGGTAAACTGAAAACAAAATGAAAATAATCTCATTATATGCAGATACTAGAGATAGTTATGACTGAGTATCAAGTAGCTAAATGGAAATAATGAGATGGAACATCTATGGCACAAAACAAAAATATAACTATTAAAATCAACAATCATGTATGAGTTGGATTAGAAGATATGCTTTTATAATTATGGAAGAATTAATAGTAATACCGGGCTGGGGTGGTGGGCTTCGACGAGGGGCTGGCCTGGCAGCAGGTCTTCCTGCAAAATATTTGATCAAGTAAAACATCTAGCCGCAAATATAACTCGTATTACTAGTAAACATCGATCATTGTGACCAATAATCCAAAACAATTACATAAAACAACAAGATCTAGCAATGCATCAAAGTGGCAAACAAATCGACAGCATGACCAATAATCCAAAACAAGTACAGAAAACAACAAGATCTAGCAATGCATCAAAGTGGCAAACAGATGGGCAGCACATATGCACATAAAACAATGCTGTTTTTGAACATCTAAGGAAGACCATCAAATAATTTGAATGCACAAATATAAGTAGTAGAAACGCAGCCCATCATGATGCAAGTAAGTCTAAGTTAACCTCTTTAAGTTTCATCTAGGAAAAAACTGCCAAGTTTCAATTACCCTTATTAACTCCGGTAAGGGGTCAAAATCTCAAAGAAACTAGTTAAACTATTCACAAAGGAACTAGTTGAACTATTCAATACTAAAACCATTGCACAGAAGGCAGGCAGAAATCAACTGGTATGCAATCCCTAAAAGCTAACAACTTGAATAAAAAATCCCAAACTCCATCTACCTAAGACATTTCTGAAGAAAAAGAAAACAACAAACAACGGAAACAAAAGCGATGCAACTTTCTCGCGAAAAAAATGGGTACTTGACGATTTGAGAAATGAACGATCTTGAAGCTTAACATGAATACACTAAAACAATTAACCTTTTAATCTCCAATAACACAGCTCAAAACAGCTAACCGATATCTATAAAAAAAAACCATAAAACAAAAACAATCTCCCAAACAAACCCAAATCTAAGCCAAAGGAAAAGAAAACATATGAACACCCGAAACCTAGAGATCTACAATAAACGTAAGTTATTGGTTAATAAGCAAACCTCCAGAGCTTCGACGAGGCATGGTTGATTAAAAGGAAAGGACAAACGAGGGCTTAGACAGAGAAGAGAGTTTTCCAGAACGATGAACGCGTTGCCGTGAACTTCCAAAAACCCCTAGAATGGGTCCTTATAACAAGGGGTTCGGTTGATGATTCATGACCATGTGATAAGTGATAACGTTTGCAAAACAATGTCGGTTCAACGGAAGAATAAGGTCCGTTGGATCACATTTATTTCCATGAGTTGATTGTGTTTCCATGCACGTCCATGTAGGAGATTAAGGAGCATCAAAATGGTTTACTTGTAGATAGTGTGGCCGGATATTCCCAGGTAGATTCTAAGATGTTTTATTTGTTTGAAATTGTTTATTTCCGCAACGATTAAAAATTTTATTGAGTTTGTTCAATTGTAAAAATTTAAGTTGTTTAATTTTTTCAGTTTTTAATTTTTTAATTTGAGTTATGTTAATAATTTATGTTGTTAAAATTGATGAATCAATTTTTAATAAATTAATAAATTTTTATTTAATAATTTCTTTTTAATTAAAATTTAAAATTTTTATTAATAATAACATTTTCTTTTCAATCATATTTTAAATTATTTAGTTTTACTTACTTTTAATCAAAATTTTCACATCTTTTTTTGTGTCAAAATAATAATAATTTTTGACGCCGTTCATATAAGATTTATATTCTTAGGAGCTGTTTGTTTCTGTTTTTTTTCGTTTTTTGTTGTCATTTTTTTATATAAAAAATTAGGTAAGTAAAGCGTGCTTGACTTACTTTGTTGCGATTTTTTGTTTCTGAAAATAAAAAAACCACAACAGTTTTACATAAATCAGAAAACATCGTTTCTCTGAATTTTGACAACATGTTTTCTTCAACAGAAAATCAACATATCTTTGTTTTCTATCTCAAAATAATAATAATAATAATAATAATAATAATAATAATAATAATAATAATAATACTAATAATAATAATAATAATAAGAGTAAAAATTTATAATAATAATTAATAATTAATATTAATAATAATAATAATAATAATAATAATAATAAGAGTAAAAATTTATAATAATAATTAATAATTAATATTAATAATAATAATAAGATAATTAATTTGGTATAATAAAATTAATAAAAATAATAATATTATTAATTTGGTAAGTAAAAAATTTATAACAATAATTAATAATAATATTAATATTAACAATAAATAATAATAATAATAATAATAACTTATTAAAAATTAATAATAACAATAATAAATAAATAAAATTAATAAAAATAAATTAATAAGAATAAGAATAACTTAATAA
>JANTPM010000245.1:40691278-40703610 GCA_025434745.1 Erythroxylum divaricatum | reverse complement strand
AATGTGGTTATCAATCTAGGTTTAACTCTAGAAAGCATTTTGTGAAAGATAAATTAGTACCTTAGAAGCGGATGTATTATTTTCCTCTAACTCCAAGACTTTAAAGACTATATGCTTCTGATATTACTGCATCTCACATGAGATGACATAATGAACATGAACATGAAGATGTTATAATGTCTCATCTATTATATGCATTGGCATGGAAATATTTCAATGATACCCATCTTGAGTTTGTAGCTGAAAATCAAAATGTTAAGTTAGGATTGTCAACAGATGGATTTAAACCTTTTGGTCAATCCGGCTAATAATATTCATCATGGGCAATCATAATTACTCTTTATAATTTGCCTCCATAGAAGTGTATGAAAGACGCATATATTTTCTTGATAGTGATTGTGCTAGGGTCTACAAATCCGAAGTATAGAATTAATGTATTCTTACATCTATTGATATCTAAATTGCAGCATCTTTATGAATATGGTGCTCAGACATATAATGTGTTTCTGAAACAGAATTTTGTATTGAGAGTGGCTTTTATGTGTACCATTAGTGATTTTTCGGCATATGCCGTATTGTCTGGATGGAGCATAGTGGGAAAGTGGCTTGTCCTTATTATGACAATGATTCTGATGCATTTTTTTTCCAAACGGGGGTAAAATATGTTAGTTTGACAATAACAGAAAATTTCTTCCTATAGATCATCCATTTAG
Organism: Erythroxylum divaricatum; assembly: GCA_025434745.1. Classification (NCBI taxonomy): domain Eukaryota; kingdom Viridiplantae; phylum Streptophyta; class Magnoliopsida; order Malpighiales; family Erythroxylaceae; genus Erythroxylum; species Erythroxylum divaricatum. Next base: position 40,702,897 of record JANTPM010000245.1, on the reverse strand, counting down.
ACACAATAATCAAAAGTGCATTAAAATTAGGATGGTAAAAACACCTCCTCTTCCTCTCAAAGTTTGTGAAGAGATTCTACGAGAGGTTGAAGAATTAGGCTTGCAAAAAGTAACATAATTTGAAGCTGATGAAGTAAATACAAGAATTAGTAAAAACTTTGGTTGAAGAAAATGAAGCATTTTTTGGGATTTGCAATATTGGAAAACTAATTTGATACGTCATAATCTAGATGTGATGCATATTGAGAAAAATATTTTTGACAATTTGTTTAATACCATAATGAACATTGAAGGGAGGACAAAAGACAATGCAAAATCATGAGCTGATTTGCAACTTTTTTGTAGAAGGAATGAGTTACGTAAAGATCTTCGCAATGGTAAATATCTGAAAGCATATTACACATTGGACAAAAAAAGGAGATTTTATGTGAATAGTTGAAAAGTCTAAAGTTTCCTAATGGTTGTGTTTCAAACTTGACAAGGTGTGTGGACCTAAGGAAGTATAGATTATTTGGGATGAACAGTCACGATTGTCATGTGTTTATGCAAAGGCTAATTCTAATTGCATTTCGGTCATGATTGTCATGTGTTTATGCAAAGGCTAGTTCCAATTGCATTTCGAGAGTAGCTACCGAATAAGGTTTGGGAAGTAACAATATAATTAAGTTTGTTTTTCAAAAGTTTAACATCATCTGAAATCCAGTTGACTGAAATGGAAAAACTATAAACGAAAATTTCATTAATTTTGTGCAAGTTAGAAGGAATTTTTCCTCCAATCTTTTATGGCTGTATGGAGCATCTACCTGTGCATTAAGCACGTGAGGAAAAACTAGCCGGTCCAGTTCAATATCAATGGATGTATCCAATTAAGAAGTAGTTTAAAAAAATTTTGCGGTAGCCATAAAAACATGTTTTAACTACAAAATTGTAATTACCATATTCTTTGATATAGGTATTTACATCACTTAAAGAAAAATGTCAAAAACAAGGCTAGGGTTGAAAGTTCGATATGTAATGCTTATTTAGTGGAGGAAGCTAGTACATTTTGTGAACATTATTTTCAGCTGCATGTTAACACAAGAGAAAGAAAAGCTGATGCTAACTTGTTCATTTTCACATATCCTGCAAGAATATATAGACGTGCAATAAGAAGAATGTTAACAGAAGAAGAAATTGGGGCTGCCCATAATTAATTATTAAATTGTCAAAAGGTTCAACCATTCGTATAGTAAGTTGAACATGATTATTTCAGTTTTCAAATTTTGTGTTGTTCATAACTGAAATACATAATAATGTATTTAGATTATACGAGGCATTGTTACGCAAGATAATGCCAGACAACACACAAGATGAAGTAAATAAAGAGGTTGGAAGACACTTCCCAAGATGGTTTGAGAGATATGTAAGTTTCTACTTACAAATATTCTCATAATTGAATTATAAGATTTAAGTGTTAAAATGACATTATACTCATTGATATGATAATTTTTTATGTAGGCTTTAGAAAATCCAATTGATAACAAGTTCATTTGTGATCTTGCTAATGGACCTCTACGAACTATTAAATCATATCCGATGTATTTCGTTAATGAATACAAATATCATACAGAATATCATGGTCATAGCATTGCAACAATAAATAGTGGAGTTTCCATACAGGGAGTAATGATGGATTATTATGGTAAAATTATTGAGATTCTTGAAGTAGAGTACCCTGCATTGCCAATAAAGTGAACTGTGATATTTAAGTATGATTGGTTTGACCCGACTCTAAATGTTGGAACAAAAGTGCATAGCCGATACAATCTAGTTGAAATCAACAACCGAAGAAGATTGAGACAATTTGAACCTTTCGTGTTAGCTATACAAGCGAAACAGGTGTGTTATGTCCCTTTTCTTAGCTTACGATGAGATAAATCAGATCGGTTGGTGGTTTGCAAAGTTAAAACTAGAGATGTTTTTGAATCACATGGAAAAGAATAACAGAGGATTGAAAGTGAAGCATTTCAAGAAGATGCTGATTTTATAAATGCATCTGTCACATATGATGATATGAAACTTAAAACGATCTATCTAATGAATATGTTGAAATTTCATCTGGAGAAAAGGATGAGGGTTAGAGATCTGAAGAGGAGCCAGATTTTGATTCTTATTCTTCAAAAAATGAAAATGATTGTAATTTACAATTAAGTTATAATAGTGATTAATTTGTGTTTATATTTGAATATTTTATTCGAAAAAGAAGATTATTTCAAACTTTTCAATATATTATGTTAAATATTTAATTCAAATTCTTAATTAAGGAATGTCAATATGGTGTTTGGTTCTGGATGGTAGTAATTCAATCCGTTGGGAGGAATATGGAAAAATTTTCCTTGCCAAAGGAATAAACAATACAGCAAATCACCACTTCTTTTAGTAATGATCGTTTGCCTTCCATGGCCGATCTTCTCTTTTAAAGTGTATAGTATCATCTGAACAACGTCACTTTCCTTATTATGTATATCTTATTTCCTTTTATGAAGCTATTATATATATTCACATTTGATGGTATATACTACATGATGTTTTAAGCTTACTTGAATCTCGAAGATGGCATGTAGGCCAATGGAGGCGGAAGCAATGTCACAATGGTCAATAAAGGATTAGGAAAATCGGTTGCTTTGGAAAAGTTGGCAATTCGACAGAGTTCATCTGGGCATTCACGTACGTATGAGTTTTCAGGATTGGTTCGTTTAACGAGTATCTAATTTGGCAATATGTAAGTTCTAAACTAATTATGTTGTAGGTAAGCCATTTCGTTTACAAGTTTAGCAATAGCAGAAACCTTGTTGCAAGAAGGTGTTCAAAACCTTACACGTGAGGGAAGAACTTTCACTATTTCCATTAGTGCGTTCGAATATGCCAGGACCCTTCTCGGGAATCCAGACATCGAGAACTCATTTATCTTTACAGACTCTCATGTCACTTGGAATCCAAGAAAATAATTATATCATTGTGATTTATCTCTGTAATACACTAAACTCAGCTGTAAACTAATTATATTATTGTTCTATGATTGTAACAATTATTCTCATAATTGAATTCAAAGTCCGTACTTCATTATGATATTCAACAAATCGCCTTGGATCCTTTTGCATATATTGTGTAAAATATTAGATTCAAATTCAAATTCTTATATTTCTAAAAAAATCAATAAACATTGAACTTAAGGTAGAAATATGCCACAAAAGAGACAACGTGATGTAATGCGACCCAGGTCTAGACGTATGTTCGGAGGTACTTACTGTGAGGGTGGACTATCACAGTCTCCAGCTGCAACCGAATCACCACCTCCACCTCCAAGGGCTACAGTTGCAGATGAAGCATCGCCTGCTGCTCCTAATGCTTCACCATCAACCACTCATACATTATCCACTACCCTTATAGCGGATGAAGGAGACGACCGCTAACTTAGAACTGAGGGATCTGATGGAAGAAAGTATATAATAATTGTCAATAATATGTAAATGAAATCGCATGAAATACTATATATGTTTATAATTAAGTTATAGGTTTAAATTTTTTCAAATACTATAAAATTATTTGTTCTTATATTAAGTTAATTCTGTCTGGATCGTGTTTTAGAAATATAACATTTTCATTTAAGGGGAGGATTGATCCTGAGGGCTATGTATGGAAGAAGATCTCTTAGGCTACAAAGGCATTTTACTTTCAAATGTTTAAGGTACAATATGCAAATAATTTTCTTTTTTCATTGATTTGTTACATTAATTAGATAAATATTATTAGATTATAAGTTATTGAATTTTTTCTTTTTATTTTAGATACAATTTTTCTAGGATTCTGGCATCGACAGGATCATACATCAAGTATGGGAGAGGCGAGCTCGTACACGTCATCGCGACTTAATTGGTGCGATACATAAGGTTGATGTATGATCGCCTTATATTTCTGAGGACATATTGAGTCGTTGGCAGGAGTATTGAACATCACCTGAGGCAATGTTCATCTTAAGTCGTAACTCGACCAACAGATGTGGAGACCTAGGGGTAGACAGTCTTCCCATACGTACGAGAGGATCAATTACCCACCACGAGCATGTAGAGAGACTTGTAAGTATCTAAATTTTACACTTATATTCTAATTTTTTTACTTTTTTGTATTTCAATTTAAATTGATGTGTGAATGTTGAAATGAAAAATATGTATATTATGGATAATGATCATGGTATAAATATCTGGTATCATATATGACTATGTTGAGTAATTTTCTTTATTTAACAGGAGGCAAATATCATAAAATAGAGGAGACTCTATCGAAATTTTTATAAATTCTAGTTAACTTATAATATTTAATTGTTAAGGAAAAGTTTATGGGCATAAGACCTACACTCTGTTAGCTATTTTTACATACTCATTCCAAGAAGTATGATAGTGTGACATTCATCAACAACCGATATAGAGAACTGAATGTATGTGAAATTTATGCTTTAATAATCATTCTTAATAATTATCATTTACTAATATAAGCATTGCCTCCTAATATGATCAAATACAAGAAAGCATTCAGTGTCAGTCTCAGGGAGAATAAATTGTTAATGAAAGTCAGGTATATTGTGATGCAATGGGTGGTAGGAACAATCGTAGAAGGATCTTCGGGCTAGGTTAATTTGCGAATACATATTATTCGCACTCCTCTACGTCTAGTACAACAGCATCAAGTAAACGACTGACAATGGAACGATACCATCAGCTTGAGAGAATAGTGTAGACATTGACAAGTTAGTTGCAACAGACGATGGAGTACATAGCTAAGCTCCAAAATGACATGGAGCAGTTGAAGGGGAGGATTAGAGACTCAGATAATCCGCAATCATCAGGACAATAAGATTGCTGTAGCCATTTGATTTAAATTAGCAGAGACTTATTATATACAATTTAATGTTTTTATTATCAATGAAGAATATTTTAACTTTTTGCTTAAACAAATTAAATATATAAACAAATTAAAAAATTATGCACAGATAATATAAACAAATTAAAAAATTATGCACAGGTAATTCATAACTGTTGAAATTATGCATTAATCATAAGATTATTAAATAAAATTTAATGTCATAACTTTTATAAAAAAAATTAATACCTTTATGGTAGACTCATCGACAAAATTCTAGTTTTTGTTAGTATCGAGTGATATTTACCGATGGTTTATCATTATTTCACAATGCCTTCGTCCGTCAACAAATTCCATCATGAAATTTTATTACCAACATAATGTTAATATTTTTTCAGTAATTTCTGTTGCTAAATAACCTTTTTCTTATAACGAAATCTTCTATTTCGTTTTTGTTATACTCGTGTTCTAAACAACATCTAATTATACAATTAATTAATTAATTTTTTGATGTGGCTAATTATTTTAATGTGACTAGAATATAGTCTATCGGACTAATTGTTTTGACGTAACTAGTAACCCTTTGCACATGAGGGTGGATTTCTCTTCAATTACTTAAAAAGTACTTCCATTTGTCGTTATTGATTTTATGTCATATCAAAACAATTAGTCATTTTTATGTCACATCAAAATAATTAATCTTATATTTTGTTATCGCTTTCTTGACTTACTGTTTTGATGCAACTAGTAGACTTCTATTGCTTGCTTGCGGTAAAAGTCTCCCGTTCTTTGTTATTTCGCTTATGCTTAAAATCTTAAAAAATTGTCTAATATCTTGACAAAATAGAAGCTTTGTATGTATTAGTCACATCAAAACAATTAGTCACGTCAAAAAATTAGTTAGATTACATGCTCACGAAGCTTCCATGTATATTCCGTATTATGGTTATGCGTTGTGTGACTTGCGTCAGGCTGAGGCTGAGCTTTGGCTGCCTCTATCCCAGTTATAAACGGCAGGATCGTTACGGCTTCTAAATCACACCTTCTCAGCATCTTTCTATAATTGACTCTGCTCTCTCTCTCAGAAAAATCTTTCAAGGTAAAAAAAATCTCTATATGTTCATGGAGCTCTTCCTCCCTCAAAATGCTCTGTTTCTGTGACTTTTGTGAACGTTCTCTTGCTTACACTTTTCCTTCTTCGGTGCAACAAAGGCTAGAGTTCAAAGTTGTTTGCTTTGTTTTGACACTTTGTGGTGTTAGACATTTTTGCCCCAAAGAGCAATTTTGTCAATATCTCTAAAGTTGGAATAACATTAATTGCAATTTTAGTTTTTAAAAGACTCAAAAATTCAGAGACGTTTGGAGTTTCAAATCAGTATCAGAATCTGAGATGAAACCGAATCTAGGTATTTCGCATTATCTTTTTTTTTTATCCTGGTACGAAATAAGGTCTACTCTACTCTACGTACTAACATGTGGATCCATTGTTTTCAACCCGTTCTCATTGTTTCTGTGATTGTGTTTGCCGGCGAGAAGTCATCATGGTCCTCCGGTGAGGCACAAGAATTTGCCGGCGAGTCACCATGATTATAGTTCCTTCGCAAAACCTTTTCCGTTGTAGGCCTTTTGATACGTTTTTCGACCGTCACCATTCCACCACCGTCGCATCCCCGTCCCCATTCCACCACTGTCGCAAAACTTAAGTTTGCTGCTTAACATTTTTGTTTATGAAGAAACTACAGGAAGAAGACATTACAGAGGAGTGAGACAAAGACCATGGGGTAAATGGGCAGCCAAAATACGAGACCCTAAGAAAGCAGCTCGTGTTTGGCTTGGTACTTTTGACACTGCTGAGGATGCTGCCATAGCGTATGACAAAGCGGCTCTTAAGTTCAAAGGCACCAAAGCTAAACTCAACTTTCCTGAGCTAGTTCAGGGAAAGACCGACGTCACCTACCTCCCTGGTGATTCAAGCAACTTCTGGTCTGAACATAATCCAAGCTTGGCAATGCCTCCTCCTCCTCCTCTTCGTCCACCTCCTCCTTCTCATGCAGTCTCTGCGCAGCCAACTTCATACCTTCCCGACGCTTACCCTCATCTCCTTCAATATGCACAAATTCTTTCCAGTGATGAGGTCAATTTCCCATACTATACTTCCAATCTCTTCAACCAAGACCCTTCTGCTCAGCAATTTTCATCAACATTACCTCCATCGTCTAGTTTCTTATCATCTCATCATCATCAGCAACAACAGCAACAGCATCAACAAGATTTGATGAGATTTTCATCCAGACATGATGGCTCTTTCGGTTCAGACAATCAGGAACATGGAAAAGACTCTCAACAGTGACCCTAGTGAGTGATAACCAAGATGGTAACTATCGTTGTGATAATATTGGATTAGCGTCATCATTTGGGAGTGGCGATTGAATAAGAGTTTCCAAGTATTTTTATGGTGTTTTGGGAGCTCGTTGCCTTCAATTAGCTTAGTACTACTCGACATATGCATGCATGGTGATCACGAGCACACCAATTCAATGCTGGTCACCTCAAGATTTACATATTCCAATCAGTGTATGCATGGTATGTAAGCCTGCAAGAGAGTACTGCAAAGGGATCGTCGTGGTGGTTCACATTATGTAGGCCACACCCGTAATCACTCTGCTGATCGAAGAAGTCGCCACCTTTATCCAATTTATGAGTTTTTTTTTCAAGTATTTGCATATGGTCAATCTTTTGGGAACCGACTTTTGATTTTTTAGCCTAGTAATGATGTGGGACGTGGACATTTTGAATCCACTAGAAGTTCCAATAAATGTAATTGGTTTATTGATTCATGAGACATCATTTTGCATCAATTTTTATTCTACTCTCCAGATTAAACTAGTAATTTATTTCTTTTTGGTTGGTCCATTTAGTGAAATAATTACAAAGTTTTTTCATAATTTTTGTCTCAAATATCTTATTATAAATCTGTTTTCCCCCTAAAATAATGTCATTTTATACATAAATAGGTATAAAACGATTTTATTTTGAGGCAATAATAGGATAATTGGGAAAGAGAATTTGAACCCAGAAGGGCCAGAACTAACTCTATATGATTCGAATTTAACATGTACTTTCATAAAGTATCCTCTATAATTTCTTCATCAAGGTGACAGGTCCTGGAAGTTAATTACTTCCCTATTTGGCGTATAGAAATTGACAAAGTCACCCATTAATGTCAACTTCCAGAGCCAAAGTGGTGGGTCTTCTTCTATCATGTTCACTGGTAGGCTGCCTGACCATTACTAGATAAGGCACGGCTAACATTTCGACCAAGCAAAAGGAAATACCTCTGGATCCATAACTAATTTAATAAATGATATAATTGCATAAAATTCTGTTGTCTTACAATGTTAGTCTACAGTATGAAGTGGTTTAATCTTACTAGGGCTTGTTTTAAAAGCTGTTGCTAGAAGTACTATAACAGAAATACTTCTGGTAAAGTTAATGCGAATAAGAATAGTTAAATTTTGGTAATTATACTGAAAAGGCTATAGAATATTAGAATTTTATATAATTGTTACATACATAATTGTTCGATACATAATGATTAAAGTTAAAGTATGAAAAAATAGAATTGATACAAAGAACAAAATAGTTAATATGTTTCCTTTAGTAGTAAGATTATTTTTTAAATATCATGCCTTTAAAAAAGGTATGTGTAAAATATTTTGTAAACCATGATTTCAAGGTGAGTTTTTTATTTATTAAAACTACAAAATTTAAAAGTATATCAACTAAATATATTAAGAAAGCCAAATTTAAAAATCTCAAACAGAAACTAAGTTTTCAGCTACCATACACTCGATAGTCCAACTCACCAGACAAAGGCTGTAGAGGCAAGAAGCGGGTCCGTTGGAAGTGCTCATCCTCCTAGGATTTGTTCTGTTAATGTAATATATATAAAAAAAATGAAGAGAAAATGGAATTGGAAATATGGACTGGATAGAGACATATGATTTGTTTTGAGATAAAATTCAGATGAATATCAACGATGTTTGTGATACATGCATTGGGATCAGATCATCTGTTTACTTTTGTTCCAACTCTTTTCATTTCTTTGTCTTTATTAATATGAGTATACCTCTTTTCCTTTGATTCTACCTTTAATATATTGATGGTATGTCAATGATATGAAAGCAGTCGGAGATTATTAATTAATAACAAAACGACCTGTTCCTGATGAATCGTCTTTTTGTACAAGTCACCACATTCTACGTTCATTTCATTCATTAAACAGCTGGCCTTAAATCTTTTTGTAAATGACCGATCTAATTTCCTCCCCAAGATGAGATCAACAGCTTGTTAGTTGTTACCTAGGAGTGACCAAAGGGGCCATTTCAAAGCACTCCCAAAAACCAAAAGTGTTGTCACTTCAGAAGTTAAGCCTTGAAAATATGTGAGCCATTTTTGGCTTCTTATGAGCTTTAACCAACCAGTCAACATCGGCAACATGCGTAAAACACTTTCTCTTTAGTCTTTATTCATATTCTACAATGCATCTCTTTCAAAGTATTAAATTAAAACGGGCTTGCCGTATAGTCAACCTTATATTCATTTATTAGTAATTGCTGCTATGACTAGCCGAAACTTGATAGAGAGACCTGCAAACGCTCCGTAGGGATAGCCAATTCATAGAGTACGTGACTCTCTAGTATAGGGATCTTAAGTTTTTAAGTTTTTGGGTTGAAAACATAAATTATTAGAGTATATTATTATTATCTATTTAAGTCCAGTTTCATTTTTAAATATTAAACACTTATATAATTAATAAATTATTAATTACGAATTTGAATAGTAAATTATAAATTCGTTTGTTTAATAAAAAGAGATTTGTATACATAGGGATAGGGGACCTCCTTTGTGCATCCACGTGAATATAAAAAATATAGATGCTATTGCTGTCTGCCCGAGTTTAATAGCTACCATTCCTTTTGTCATAGTCGAAAACTTACTCATCATGAAGGGTTCATCAGTCCGGACATTGGCAACAAAATAATTATAATGACCGACTTGACAAGGAGCAATCACATTGAATTGATGTGGACCAATTAAAATCAGATAAAACCGTTTGGTTTCTTGTAAGTAATATAAACGACAAAACAAAATCTTCAACCACAACCGTGCATGGCTCCACTTCTAAACCCTTTTATGTGTGGAATCATTCTATACTATCATCTCGCAGGGTAAAAAAAACAAAAAAAGAGCAGATATTTTTATAAATTCAATATTTTGGTCCTTATAAACTGACTAAAATCTGTAATGAATCCAATCATGTTTTTTTTTATATAAAAAATCTTAATGTAAACATATATTCAAGAGTCCTTTTGATTCATGGTTAAATCCATCGACACAGAGACACAAAGCAGGTGTTGTTTGACTGATTTCCAAACGATGACCCTTGATAGAACTTGAACGGCCAAAAATTCAAGCCTGAAGAGTTATCATTAAACTACTTGCCATGGTCCTTCCAGGATTAGGATATCACACAGACAGGAGCGGCTACTTTTGCAAAAGGCAAAGCAGCTCAAGCTAGCTGAGTATTAAAGTAGAAGCTTTCGACTGTTACGCATGCACGGGCTTTGCCCACTTGTTTCGGCAGAAACAAGGTGACCCACTTTTTATCTCTGAAAAGCTCATGGATTATCGGTGCGTGCTCTTCTTGAACTTAGATTATCAATGGAGTTAGGAAACCTTTTTGAAGTGAAAGCCTACATGCATGCATGCAAGACGACAAAGAGTAGACAGAGAAAAGAAGGGAAAGTTCTTCTTCTTGTAGGGTTAGCGCCATTACAGATTAGGATTATGATCCTCCCAAACCTTACGTACCCCGCGTGAAAGCTGACGGTGTTGGAAGCTTTTATTATTATTGTTATTGTCATCAGTTTGATTAGGACAAGTTGCTGTTCAACGTTTGTTTGCTTGTGTTGCGTCGTGGACGTGCTTTCGGCTTCAACGTCAAATTTTGCGGCTTCCTCGTCATAGATTCAGCGTTCCGCGCTTATACTGGTGAGCAGGAGAACAATGATGATAGGTGGGTTCAAAAAGCTGCCGATTACGTTTGTCCTAGTGAGTGGACCCAATGCATTGTGTATAATAGGCCAAATCTATGAACCGGAGTGGGCGATTGAATTGTGAACAGGCCAAATCTATGAACCGGACTGGCCGATTGAGTTGTGAACATGCATCTTAGAAGGAAACGGAGAGCGCATACCTTTTTTTTTATATAAGGAAGAAGACCCTATGTTTTAAGTTAAATTATTTAATAAACTAAGTAATAACTTTAATCAAAGAAATCGGAAAAATCCCATTGCAGGAAGTCAAACGCAACGTGCATAATTCTTCTAATTTTGCAAAAATTTGGACACGTAAACATCATTTTAAAAATATTTTTACAAAGAAACCTATGAGTTTGTAGTTATAAAGCAACAATTTTACTAGCTACTTTAAGACTTTTCCTCACAAGCTTACTTTCTACTAATTAGAAAAACTTGTCAACATAGTACACTCTGAATACTAAACGTTCCTCGTACTTGAATATCCTGAGAAGAACCTATGTACCCCCTTGAGTCGCAAAACCTCCCATAAATATTTTGAGAAGTGAAAACAGAGAGAATAGAAAATAAGAACTGAAAATGATATTTTTGTTATCTATTGCATTACCACTGTACAGTAGCT
>JANTPM010000245.1:40605544-40622647 GCA_025434745.1 Erythroxylum divaricatum | reverse complement strand
ATGAGGAAATGTCAACAGCTGAGCTGTCTGGTGGAGCAAGAATTCACTATATTTTTCAATCCATCTTTGTGAAATGCTTAGAGGTGTGTTTTTTAACCCTATAGAAGGAAAAAATTTTGTGAACAATTTTCCGTTTTTTCCATAAGAAATTACTAGATGCATTTGTGCAAGAAATGTTCCATTGAGCGGTGGCCAAATAATTCCTTGCCCTATCAGCTGCCTATGATTGACTCCAAATAGATGAATATGCAAGTTGGTAACTGTTCCGACCTTAAATGATCTTGAAGTTCTTAACTTGATATCTGCTTCTTTTTTACCCCCAATTCACTTCAATCTAATTGAGCTTTTTATCCTAGGGATCCTGGTTTTGAATTGGCATAGACTGACTGACTTACTTGCACTTAGATGCTTTAGCTATTATTTGGCTTTTAACATTCCATAATGGGTATGCCATAAAGTTTGATGCTGTTAACCCACTTTTTGCCTCCCTCTCTTTTTAAGAATGCACCTGAGACGATGAATTGTATAAAACTCTAAGTCAAATTTTTTGTTGGATTTCAAATTGGATGTACATAAAGTTGCTCCGGTGAAAGCAAGAGGGTACTTTCAAGTAATTAATTATATTATATTCTTCTAGATATGTTATGCTTCTTGCCAGTTCATTTAAAGTGTTTAAAAGAACTATTCTTAAACTTTCAGTGATAGATCTCATGTCAAATCTTGTTGTTCACTAGTTTGTAATGGACGAGATTCAATCATATCCAAAGCAACCATGAAGGTGAACAAATATCAAAAGATTGAGATTTTCTTCTTTTAAGTCCAGGATACTTTTTCCTTTTACATTAACATGGGAAATAAGGATTATTGTTGGTGGTGCCATTTCATTTATTATCATTGACAAATTAGTGATATTAACATGTGGCTAATATGTACTGATGGTCTGGGAATGCAAAATCAGTGATATTTATGTAGTTTTGTAAGATAAATGATCTTTGATTCAAATTTTCCGCAGGATGTTGATCCTTGTGATGACTTGACGGATGATGACATTCGAACTGCAATTCAAAATGCAACTGGTCCTAAAAGTGCACTTTTTGTTCCAGAAGTAGGCTTTACTGTTTACTTCTTAATCCCTTATAAATTCTCCCTTTTGACTATTTCCTTACATTTTTTGAATTTATTAGGTCATGCTTTTGATTTATTTTCATTTATGCAGGTACCATTTGAGGTTCTTGTCCGGAGGCAAATAGCTCGTTTATTAGATCCAAGCCTTCAGTGTGCCAGATTCATACATAATGAGTTAATAAAGGTAGAACTAATGTTTGTATGGCTTCTAGCAGCATCAATTCCATCTTGAAAACTATATTATCTGCCTCTTCAGATTAGCCATCGGTGTCTAGCTAATGAACTGCATCGGTTTCCTGTTCTGAGAAGGCGTATGGATGAAGTTATAGGAAACTTCTTGAGAGATGGTCTTGAACCATCAGAAACAATGATTGGTCACATCATTGAAATGGAGGTAAGTTGAAGTCTAGATATCTCAAACTTATTAGCATGGGCTTGCTTAAGTACTTGCTTCATCAGTTGCATTTCAATATTTCAGAATCTCTGACTCTTTTGCAGATGGATTACATTAACACTTCGCACCCAAATTTTATTGGTGGAAGTAAGGCTGTTGAAGTAGCAATACAGCAGGTCAAGTCTTTTAGGGTTCCTCTACCCATTTCCAGGCAAAAGGTATGTTCTTGATATAGAAGTCATTGGTATTTTTCTCCATCCATGATTTATCTCTTTCAGTAGGATTCGCTTTTCATGCTAAGTAGGATGCTGTAGAGACGGACAAGCCATCAGCATCTGAAAGGAGTCTGAAGTCTCGAGGTTTTCTTGGTAGACAAGTTAATGGAATAGTGCCTGAGCAGGTATGGTTTTTCTCATTTTCCTTTGTCCTTTTTTTTCATCGCTTTTTTCTCTGTATTATTTGGTTTAAATCATAATTTCTTTTGGCTCAGTTGATTATTGACCTTGTTATATTGTTTCATTTGTTTAAGTTGCATGGTGTTCAGCCTGCTGCAGGTGTTGAAAGAGTTGCACCATCTGGTAATCATCATTTAAAAAACACCAACAGGAACAGCTGACATGCATGCACAAATATTTCTTCCCACATATTCTCTCTCACATCTTGAGTTGGAAATACAGATGGCATTTTTGGCCCAGCCCGATTGACCTGGCTTTGGGCTAGGCTTGAGCACACCCAAAGCCCGGCCTGAATCGCCACCACCAAAATGTTGTCGTTTTGGTGTAACTGACCAAAACGATGTCATTTTCGTTGTGACTTGGCCCATTGCCATCTCTAGTTTGAATATTAGTCCCAGTATGATATCATGATTGTTGAAAATGATGTTAATTTAGGGAATGGAGTTGGTTCAAGTTGGGGTATTTCATCCATATTTGGTGGAAGTAGAGCTGACAATTCTCGTGCATCTGCTAAAGAGAATGTAGCAAGCAAGCCATACAATGAACCTATTCGGAGCATGGATGATATGGAACAAAGCTCCATGATCCATTTACAGGAGGTATGGATGGGCTTTTTTTACTGTACATGCCCTTATGAGCATCTCTGGTATTCTTTTTCTTTTCTTTGCTTTTTCCCAATTTCTTACGAGTTCTGTTTCCTAAGCCTCCAACTGTTTTGAGGCCCCCGGAGAGCCAATCAGAGCAGGAGTCCGTTGAGATTGTTGTCACTAAATTACTTTTGAGATCATATTATGACATTGTTCGAAAGAATATTGAAGACTCTGTACCGAAAGCAATTATGCATTTCCTGGTAATTTAATCCGTAAGCACATTGTTGCTAATTTTCTTTCCTGTTTTTCAGTGTATTGTTTCTATTTGTTATTTTCACTTTCTGTGCCAAAACATTTGATATCATAGTAATTAGGACCTTGTCCTTCAACAACAATCATTGATTCACTAGTGTGAACATGAATCCAGTTTAGTGGAGCATACCAAGTTGCATGCTTATTCCTACTCTCAAAACATTGCAAAGATCTTGCGTACTCCACAGCTTCAGATTCTTGTTGACTATAAGAGTTTGAACCTTTTTGCTTCATTCTATTGTTAGATACTGACTACTTGTAACATTAGTATACAAGCTTTTGGTACACTTTTTTACGTAGTTGGAGGCTTTTGAGAGTTAAAATTGCCAGTGCAACTTCTCTTTATAAAATGTTGTTCCTTGGTGAGATCAGACTTGTTTATTTTGTGTGTCTCAAAAACATATTTCTTCTGGGCCAGAATCTTGTTGAATCTTCTCAACGACATGCTTTAGTATCATCCCTCTGGTGCAGTGCTTGTAGCTTTATTGAATTGAATATAGGAACTTATGTTTCTGATGTTGATTGGTTATCAAATGTAGGTGAACCATACAAAGAGAGAATTACACAATGTCTTCATTAAGAAGCTGTACAGGTGACTAGAGATACCATCATTATAATTGCTGCCTTGATTTCTTCCTCTGGTTTGTAGATTATGCTTTAGTTTTTTCAAGTTCAATTGACATCTTTGTCTAAACAAAACAGGGAAAATCTATTTGAAGAGATGTTGCAGGAGCCTGGTGAGATAGCAATGAAGAGAAAACAGACAAGAGAAACACTTCGAGTTCTTCAGCAGGCATTTAGGGTGGGTGTTTCTAGTTTCTTTGATGCCTATAGGTTCCTTTTTTTTTTCTTACCGGTATGCACTTTACCTTTGCAACATTTAAATACCGGAAGGAAAGTGGAATTAATAACATTTGGTGGTGCAGAACTCCCAAGGCTGGGAGCCAATATGATATGATTATTGGGATTGGATACCAATAGGGACTGGTTTGTGAATGATAGTAGGATATGTTAGATGAAAGGAACTTTTTGAGTTGAATACCTGAAAGGTTGTGTTATCTTGAATTGACTTTGATCTCTCGTACTAGACATTGGATGAATTGCCATTGGAAGCTGAAACAGTAGAAAGAGGATACAGTTTGGGTGGGGATGCAACAGGATTGCCAAGGATACATGGACTGCCTACATCATCAACGTATTCCACTAGCAATGCTTCCAATGATTCCTACTCGGCTTCTCCCAAGAATCTCAAGACCCGAAAATCATCTGAGTCTGGAGATTTCTTTGCCGACTCTAATGGAAGTGGATGGCCTTACGTGCCTGGTCTCCATCCAGCAGTTAAATGAGCACCCAGTGTTTCCATTATGCAGTTATATTCAATTTCGTATTTCTTAATCACCTCTCAGATTGATTACTCCAGCGGCTCCAAAGTTGAAAATTTCAAGTCAAAAGTTCATATTTCGGTTATAGTTTGGGGCTTTATTACTTTTTGCTATGTTCCTGCAAGAAAAGCAAGGAGCTAACGATCCAACATGTAACAAGAAAATAGTAGCTATAATGAGTTCGTCTCTATCAACACTTGAGATTTGTTTGCCTTGTTCAAAAGGTGTTTTGTCAGTCACTGTCATTTATACGTCGATTAGCCAAAGTCCTGTTATTTTCATATTTGGTTGAACTGCAGCAACCTGCCTCACTGTATACGTCTAAGCCGAATTTATTTGACAAGTGGCCATCTAATTCTTGGACATGTGTTACTTATTTTAAGAATCAAATTATTGACTCTCATTTTCGTCACACTAAGTTATATAATTGTAAATCAGTGCGAAGAATTTATAAGTATATTCAATTCAAACAAAAAACCTGCATTGTCTTGTTTGTAAACATCTCCCAAATCCCAGTGAATAGCACAATGCCTAAGTTACAACAGATCAGTGTTTGAGAAAAGTACACACAAGTCTTATTGGGTTCTATAAGGTGGATACATAATGTGAGATCACTGATATTAGTGTAAATATTATAACAAAAGTCAAAATATAGAGATAAAATTAATGTAAGAAGTATTAATTAAATGAAGCTCGCCAATTATCTATGAAATGACATGATGTATACCCCACATACACATCGTTTATCTATTAAAATATACATCAGGCGTACCCCACAATGTAAAACAAATGCTTCGAAGTTCGAACCTCACAACCTAATTTGACCGTACTAACCTAATTATACAAAAAATGTAAGGTAATAATCGGACAATCCACTAACATATGAAGACTTTATAGGATGTGAACTTCGCTATTAAGTTTTAGGGACGACTGAACTTTGGTGTCCAGCTACTCAGAGGATTGGCTCAGAAATCTATGGTTTCTAACTCCGGATTGGTGTGGCGGTGACTTTTAAACTATTCTGGAAAGGTGATGCTTTATTCGATATCGATTCATTTTAGGATAATAACAAAATAATATAAAGATATTATTTATCTCATATATGTTTAGATGTATATAATAAAATATATAAGTATTCATTGTAAAAAAAATTATAATAAGATTATAATTATAAAATTTATACTGCATTTATATATGATATCTAAATTATTTTTAGTCATTATTTTATTAAGACTGGACATTAATAGAATATAAAAAGACTAACAATTTTGCGTGATAGTAACCGATAGTGTAAACTTTAGAAAGTTGAATGGCTATTTCTCAACATATTGTTGACTTCATGATTCCTAGAAATTTGAAGAGTGTGTGAGTTTCGTTAAATATGAGAAGGAAGTATGGGAGGAGAAGAAATACTTTAGGGATTTAGGGATGATTTTGGAATCGTCCAAAGAGAAAAGGATAAATTATGGATTGAAAAATTTGTCTCTAAACAATGAGGATTAAAGAGGCTCAAAATAGTGAGGATTGAGGAAATTCCAGGGGGTCAAAACAGTGCATGTTATATAGCTGTGTGATAAGTTATATTTTTGTGCTAATTTTGGATATAAAATTCTTTAATGTGTTGAAATTCTTATTTAAAATTAATGGACTTGTTTCTTAATTGTTTTTAAATGATTTTAACACATGAGAGATGAATTTGAATAAAAAAGATATGAGAAAAGCAAAGGCAATTTGAATTCCCAATTGACAGAAATGTTTTTCATTAAGCGTGAGCACATACAAAGAGAAAGTTTATCTGCAAAGTCTGATTTAAAAACAAATTCGATACACTTAGGATTTTAATTATTTTGGGAATTAAGTTGTTGTCTTTATGTGGGGATATGCTACCTGATTTGGAGGAGAGGTATATTCAAATAAAATAACGACAAGAGGGAAGACAAAAAATAGACATATCATCTTTTCACTTTTTTTTAATGTTTTGGGTTTTCTTAGAAGTTTTCGATTTTTAGGAAAAATTGCAAAGATGGAGACAATATGTCATACTACTTTGCTATTGGGTTTTACCTCTGTTATGAGTAGCTAAATCTTTCTTCTTGGTTAAAGGGAACCAACGCTATCATCTAGTATGTGTGAGATTTTCTAAATAAAGTTTATTTTGTTGATAAATATTAAGTGTGTTTTGTATTGCTTTTTATAATTGAATTGATTGATCTCTATGGTGCGTAACTAGAAATTGATTGATTTAATTTACAACTAGATTAGTAGGATTTGATGTTCAATTTTGCTAATTCAAAGTAGCAATTAGGATTATCATCTTTACGTTAGAGATTGGAAAATTCTAAGAAAGATACTTATCTAGACTAAACATATATCGTATGTGTGTTTTCTTGCTCATTGGTTCTCTTGGTTCTTAAAGCTATTAATTAATCAAACTTAAGATCATATCTTAAGTTGTTAGTTAATAAGTATAATTAGAATACATGTTTCTATTCATCTGATCCTAAGAGAGAACATCACTCAATGAGTATTTGTTAATAGACTTAATTTTATATCAATAATCCATACTAGTTTGATAACGTAGGTGACTCTAAACCAAAGTTTGTTCATTAATTTTCTAGATTTGATTATTTTTGTTTATTTCCAATTTTGTCGTTTTTAATTTCTTAAAATCATATTAATTTAACCTCTTAATTTGTTTTAGCTTTTAACTTGTGAAATATTTACTAATAGATTCCTCGTGAGAATGATCTCAACTCTTCACTAGCTGCATATTTCATTATTAGAGTTAGTATTAATTTGGTTATAGATAATAACATTACCAAATTTTGGCATCGTTGTTAGGAAACTCTTGACGGTATATGTATGTTACACGAGTAGACAAGAGAACACAATTGCTATTCAATTCAGAGATAGAAAAAAGAGCTAAGAAGTTACGGAAATAAACAAAACAGAGGTAACAAATGCAGAAGAAGGAAAAGATGACAACAAATCACACCTTTCATGAACTAGCTACCTCTACGGATGCTAAACAGCCTCATTACATTAATTGGAGGACAATAATACTTTTGAATTGAAGTCAAGGTTGATTCATTTATGACCAATTTTTTAAGGTCTACCGAGAGAGGATCCTTAAAAGCATTTGAAGGAATTTTATATGGTTTGTATGGATATAAAGCCTACGAATGTGAATGAGAGCAAACCAAATTAAAAGCCTTCCCATTTTCTCTCAAAGATGATGCTCAAGATTGTTTGTATTATTTTTGCTGATTAAAATGTGCAAACATGGGTCAAAATAAAGAGACTCTCCTTTGAAAAATATTTTCCAGCATCAAAAGCTACCAATATTAGAAAAGAAATTTGTGGCATCCAACAACACATAAGTGAGACACCATATGAATATTGGGAAAGATTCAAGAAGCTTTGTGCTAGTTGCCTCTATCACCAAATAAACGATCAACTGTTGATTCAATACTTCTACTAAAGTCATTTGCTTATAGACAGAAGTATGATTGATGTTGCAAGTAGTGGAGCTTTGGTTGACAAAACACTAGCAACTGCAAGAGATTTGATTATAAATATGACTTCTAATACACAACAATTTGGGATACATTCTAGTCATAGTTCAAAACAACTAAATGAGGTTAATGTGTCAGCGTCGGAAAAGAGATTAAACAATCTTACATCTTTGGTGTGGCAACTCGCGATCACAAAGAAAGAAGAAGTAAGGGCATGTAAAATATGTTTGATGTTGGGAAACTCCACTGATGTAAGTCCGGTTTTGTAGGAGAAAATGCATAACAAGTTAATGTCATAGGTGGATTTGCTAGACAAAATCAAAGAAAATATGACCTATTCTCGAACAACTATAACCCGAGTTGGCATGACCATCCAAATTTGAGTTATGAGAACTCTTAAGGACCACAAGCTATTGCAAATTTCTAGCAATATAGGCAACCTATAAATGACACCCAATTCTGAAGGTAGGTCTTCTTTGGAAGATATAGTTAAATCTTTGGCCACTAACACCATAACATTTTAGCAAGATACTAAAGCTAGTATTCAAAATCTTAAAAATCAGTTGAGTCAAATGACAACAACCATCAATCGATTGGAAGTACAAAGTTCTGGAAAGTTTTCTGCTCAAACAGAAATTAATCCCAAGTAAAGTTCCAAAGCTATTATCTTGCGAAGTGGTAAGGAATTGAAGGAACCTTCTCCAAAAATCTCCAAGAGAGAAATCGAAGAAGAAGCAAGAAAGGAGGTATCAAACCAACCAGAAAAGTCACATTCGGATCTCTAGAAATTTGTTGTGCAGCCCTCTTTTCCCAGTCGATTCACCAAAGCAAAGAAAGTGGAGCAAGAGAAAAATATATGGGAAACTTTCAAAAACATACAGGTAAATATTCCTTTGCTTGATACCATTAGACAAATCCCTCATTATGCTAAATTTCTTAAGGAACTTTGCACTTCAAAACGGAAATTGAAATTTGATAAGAAAGTGGAATTAGGAGAGAATGTTTCAGCCATACTGCAGAAGAAAAAGCTACTACTTAAATGTCAAGACCCAGGTATATTCACTATTCCCTGTAAAATTAGTGATATGAGAATTGAAAAAGCTATGTTAAATTTGGGTGCATCAATAAATGACATGCCTTATGATGTTTACAAGTCCTTAAACATAGGGCCTCTCAAAGAAATTAATGTGGTGATTCAATTAGCGGATCATTCAAATCCTTATCCCAAGGGCATGTTATAGGATATCTTAGTTCAAGTGGATTAAATGTTTTTTCTAACTGATTTGTATATTTTGCAAATAGGAAGTGATGATATATCTTCTTCAATTCCAATTTTATTTGGAAGGTCGTTCTTGAAAACCACTATAACAAAATTTGATGTTCATGATGAATCATTGACTATCGAATTAAATGATGAATTAATTAAATTCAATATATATAATGCCATGAAATTTTTGGATAATGAACAACTTGTTGTTTCTATGGATTTTATTGACATTTGGATGCAGGAAAATTCATCATTAAATGGAAGAGATGAATTTAAGACAATTTTAGAGATTGGAGATGCGTTGCAATGACCATTAATTACAAAAACATTGGTGTCCAACAACGAACTTCAAGTTTTGTTTTACCATTTAGAGAAAACCAAGTAGTTGGTGAAGCAATTATCTTATGTGGAGTTGTCCTGAAACAGCTCCAAGTTACTGCCTTCATTGATTCATCAACCACCCAAACTAGAGTTGAAGAGTTTGTTTAACCATCTTAAATACCTATTTTTGGGTGAGCAAGATACGTTACCTGTTATTATCTCAAATAAACTCAATCTTTTGCAGGAAAATCAATTGATTCAAGTGTTAAGATAACACAAAGAAGCCTTTGGATGAACAGTAGCTGATTTAAAAGGAATTAGTCTACCATTTGTATGCACCGAATATTGATGGAAGATGAAGCCAAGGAGGTAAGGTAACCCCAACGTTGTTTGAATCTACCCATGATGGAAGTGGTGAAAAAGGAAATCTTGAAGCTTCTTGATGCTAAAATTATTTATCCCATTTCAGATAGTAATTGGGTAAGTTTGATCCAGGTAGTTCCAAGGAAAACTGGGATAATTGTAATACAAAATAGTGATGGTGAGTTAATACCCACTCGTGCTCAAAATAGGTAGAGAGTTTGTATTGATTATAGGAAGCTAAATTCGGTTAGTAGAAAAGATCATTTTTCGCTTCCATTTATGATTAAATGCTTGAAAGACTTGCAGGTAAATCTTACTATTTTAAATGCTTGAAAGACATGGAGGCAATACATACCAGGAGTAAGTACATTGGCTGGTGAATTCACAAGTTCTTTTCCAAAAATCACAACAGAAGATACATCTTCAACATATTTCAACTTCTAGCTCATGTCTAGTCCCAAAACCAAGAATGTCCACAGATTTAATTACAACTTTCTTTAATTCTGATTTGTATCTGATATCTTCATATATGCCTAGCACAGTCTATGCCAAAAAAAATTTCACGGGTGTCCTTTCCATTCAACTGCATCGATTTCTTTGTAGCAAAAGAGATCTTCCAAATTATCATTAGGAAAAAAAAAGAACACTTGTGAGGATTCTTCAAGAAAGAACACCAATCAATCTCCGAAAACCTCAATACATTACACATAACCTATAAGAACTAACCAAAGAATAGACTCCCATGAAAATATGACAAAGCATACTGCATACTCTATTAACTACTGAGACAAAAATAAATAAATCTTTATCCTAACTCTGATGCAAAACCAATAAAAGGCTAGAGAAAAAATCAGTATGCATAAAAAAAAAAGATTCAGCATTTCAGTGGGTCAAAAACGAATAGAGTCAGATCATATATTAAATTTTAGTGAAACAAAGAGTTGACCAGACAATTATCATCCATGATGACAAGAACAAAGCCATCAATCTGAAGCATCTATAGACCTGTTTTAATATGATGAACTCACCAACAAAAGTCTAACAATCTAAATCTAACCATATACACAACAACAAAAACCTAGTTCACAGCTGCAAAAAACACAAGGTTGGTACCACGAGAGCGAAGAACACACACCTTAGGGACATCGATGTTGGCAGGCTGAGTGAGACCAAGAGTGGCCCGAGCGAGAGAACTGGCCATGAGCTTGCTTCTTCTACCACAACCAAATGGTGCAATTGCCAAAGAAAATCGACTCGACCCTATTCTAAACCTTATATAAGTCAAAGATGAGGAACGACGAGACAAAGGAACAACAACGAGATATGAGATATGCAAGGAAAGAGCGAAGAAGAAACCAGAGAAAACGAGAGAAATGAGACGATAGTAAATAAGGCAAAATTGACATTAAAAAAAATTCAGCTGACTCCCTTACAATGCTCCTACAGAGGAGCTTATCCAAAATAAGCTGGTTGGGATGAATTAGCCAACCTAACCAGCTAATAACCAAACAATCCAAACAATTTTTTTATAAAGTCAAAAAACTGAAATGAGTCAATCAGCTGAAAAAAAGCTTATCAGCACTTTACCAAACAAGGCCATGGAATATAAAATAATTTATCAAAAAATAGAGAATCATATAAAACATAAATTAGAAAAAACATAAAATGTAAAAAGAACTTAATTCATATTCATTAATAAATGCAATATATCAAAACTTATCTTTATTTTACTCTATATTTATTATGAGAAACTCATAAGCATCATTCATAAAAAGGAATAAAGCGGAAACCAATGGGTATACATGCCAGACCTTATAATTTTAAGGTTGTAATGTTTATGATTTAATGAAAATTAACATCTTGTGATATTTTTTAACTTTTAATAATTGAGTTGGAGATTAATATTAGATGCTTATAAAGCATATGATTATTAATTATGGTGAAAGCACATAGGAATAAAAGAATATGTTGGTTCAATTTGGTACCATAATGTAGCATTGTTTTGATCGAGGAGAATTATTAGAGACTAAAATGGGACAGACATTGTTCTGTTGAGCAGGACTTATTATTCATACTTGAATTTGTTGGCTAGAGCAAACTAGTCTATGTTAAATTAGGACAAGTACAAATCCATTGTCGAGAGTGCATTGTATTTGTTAGTTTTAACACCACTGTATGATGATTACAAAAGAGCACTTGCATGCTTTTACATGTAAACATTGTTGCCCCAACACTTGTAAATACTTCCTTTAGATGCTTCATGTGTAGTTTAAAAAGTTGCATTATACTAAAATGTCATAAAAGACACTAATGTTGACCTTCATAATTGAGCATGATACGAAATTCATCAAACTCTGAAAAGTTGTTGGTGCATTTGTCAATCAAAATATAATAACTAGGAACTCATAATTAACTTCATTGAGTTTGAAATGTTGTTTTCTGAATATCATCCTCCTTATCCTATTGAATCAACCAACTTTGCCCATTTCATCGTGTAACTCCTTAATCAATGGTACTAGAAATTTGTCTTCCACTCTCCATTGATTTGATGCTCTACAATCTCCATATAACCTCTAGATGTTTTCTTTCTTCCTTACTAAAACCACGGAAGAAAATAGGCTTACACCATATTGTAGTATCCATTGTGCTAACATGTCTAGCATAATTTTTTTTACTGCATACTTTTATGACCCTGAGGATCTATACAGTCTCAGATGTATAGCATCTCCTTCAAGATAATTTTGTGGTCATGCAATCTCTTAAGATGCAATCCTTTAGATTCATTGAATTAACTCCTAAATTCTTGCAGCAATTGTTGAACCTCCTGGCTTTAATCCTTTCAAACATTCTCCTTTATGAGTGAATCATTGACAAGCTAAAAGCACTTGGGAGAACATTCCCAGTCTACTGACTCATCATTTTGCAATAAAAACAACTGATAAGTCTTTTTAACCTTAATTTTTCGGTAGTTTCATAGTTTTTCTTTTGGTATCACCGTGACACCATGCTTTAACCCACAATAAAATTCCACCCATTTACCTTGCTATGCAAGTGCAACTCCCATTGTTCTTGCAGGTTTCTCGTAATCAGTAACTTTGTAGGATATTATATTTCTTGGTTGATACTTACAAGGAACAAATTCACCAAATAAGGGTTGTAATTTATCGACTTGTCCATAGTATTCCTTAACTGATCAAACAATAACAAAAAAAAAGGTGTTTAGGTGGCCAGCATCGAATACCACTAAAGCAAGAAATTCAGGGTGAGCAGAAACACAAGAGGAAAGAAAGGAGCAGATAAGTGCTACAATTTCCATTCGTATTCTGAAATTCAGTTACATCAAATTTTTGAGTCAAATGCTGTGATTTAACGGTACTAAGGGAAAATTGCGCTTGTTTACTTGGAATTGGGCCGTTTTGGACTTCCTACGCAGCTTTAAGCTAATAGAGAAATAACAATTAACTAGAAAACGACTTGAAACTAAGAGCTTAAACGGCTTGAAAGTACGAAAGCTCGTATTAAAAGGATAACATTTCGAAGTAATCATAACAAAGGAAAATTATCCACATTTACTTTTTTATAACTGAACTCAGTCTCACCAAGTTCCATACAAGAGGGGAAGGAAAGTTGAAAAAAGAAAAACATCTATGTATCTATGGTTAGTATAAACCAGATATGTGGCTGTATCCATGTCAAGAAACCATATACATGTGTTACCATCATGGGCTCAACGCATCGTCTTCAAATGGTCGCCACTGGGCTCCAATAATGGAATCGTCGTCGTCATCAATCTGTTAGTTGGCATCAGGAACTTCAGAGACGTAGCGAAGATAAAAAGTTTTAAAACACAACTGAAGAATTCAACTAGTCTCCAATATGTTTAATTTAAGTCACTGGAAGTCAGTACCTGATCATCAAAACCCCCCGTGATCCCAAATTCTGAACCTGAAACATTGCCAAACTCATCCAACGTTTCCTTGAAGTCCTGCTACATGCAAAGCAGTAATTATATAGATTTCGATTGAAGCTGCTGAATTTCTCGTGCACTAGAGATATTTAGCTCAACGGTTAAGTTGTGTCACTGCAACCGTAAGGACTATGATTTTGTTTGTCAGAATTAGTGGTATTAATTCGTAGTTATACTGCATGCTCAATCTACATTTTCAACCACTGCTCCTCTCCAGTGCTAAAAAGTGTAAGTTTGATCTCTTTTCCATTCCCTCCCAGATAACCACCTGACAGTTGGAAAGCTTGCTGAAAGCACCAGAGAATATCGCACAGAACCGAGACAATTTAATATTATTTATTCAGTAATCAGATCACCTCGTCAAGGGTGATTGCTGAAGTCCCCAGATGCATAGGTAAAGGATCAATAAGAGTATCAACAGTTTCCAGCATACCCTGAAGACAAGATTTAAGAATTCTATAAACGAAAAGAAAAACAAAATTCCAATTCGGGAGATTACAAATGATATATATATATATATAAAGCATCACCAGCATTTTAATAAATCAGAAGACAGCTGCAAGATTCAAGATTCATATCATACAGTGGTCTAAACAAGGAAAAAGCAAATGATTTCTTCAGCAAAACTGTAGCTCTCGCCTCATCAAATGTTACACGGTAGATACTATTGATGAGATGCTATTTAACAAGACTTATAGATTTCTGAACCACCAAACATGAGGTGACATCTATAGGACATCACAACCGATGACAACTAACATTACATGCACATCATCACCAAAGTGATAATTCATTCTTGCATTTCCCAAAACAACAGATATCTTTTCAGTTGGCATCACAGAATTTTCAGAATCCAATGGTAAATGTTTAGTATCTTCTGGGCTTTCCTGATGAATGAGAAAAATATTTTGAGAACTATAGTGTAAATGTATATAGACACATTATAAAATTCCCACATCCTACGTTATCACCATTCACAAAATAGATGAATAAGGCATGCCAGTACTCTGCAGCAATATAAGGATTTGGACTGTGGTTCTATATGCAATATTTGAATAAGAAACGTATTTTCACCCTTCATAGAAGTGATGATAGTAACTATCTTCACATGTTTTGCACCTCATACAAGCTAGAATATTTTCTAATGAGCATATAACAAAACAATAATATTATATTCTAATTTTTTGTCAGAATGATATTATACTTCTTCATCTTGGTTAGCATAAGACTTTTCCTTTCGTGTACTTGAAGGCTTAACATCAGGAGTTCCCTGAAACCAAGAAAGAGGCATCACTCCAAATATTTATGATTCATCTAACATTACTAAATTTGCATAAACCGACTGTTGCATACAAGCAAGTTGTTTACGACTTACTCAGCTTAAAGAGTGAAGAATGGGTATAAAAAGATTGCTTAGATGAGTGAAATGAATCAAAAGAACACTTGACAGCTGTTCAAGATACATACCGGTTCATTTTGATCAAAAGAATTCTGCCTCCCCCCTTTGGAAAGATCTCTCAGAGTACCCTTCAAGATAGCATCAGAACAAAATGTAAGTCACTCCACAATTGAAGTATCATCACATATCAAAAGATTTGCATCAGAAAATTCTTTAAGAGAATTGGATTATGAATGCTCAATATTAATGCCTTCACATAAGTTTCAGTGAGGAGCATATTGATAAACAATCATTGATGCATGAATGTTTGCAACTTATTGATCATTTGGGAATTAAAAATAAGTATGTTTCCACAAGAGCGTTGGCCAACAACTTTAACAACTAATAACCAAAGGCAAGGAATCAATGATATTAAGTTCATAGCTGAAAGAACAATTTTACCAAGATATTCAATTTCAAGCTGGGAAAATGAGTTATATAGACAGACCAATATCCTGTTGTTTCAGTTAAGAGGAAAATTTTTAGCAATTTTAGGAAATCAGTAGAAAAGATGGATGGATAAATGACTAATATCTTCTCAAATGACCTTTCAATATTTCAGCCTACTAGGTCTATTCCAAGAAATCATCAGTCCTGAAAAAGCCCAGTTATCAATCCCATGCCATTCAAGAAAAAGGTACTCTCAAAAGTGCAAAATGAAAATATCAACCAGTAGTGATGTCTACAAAATCTAATGAATATTGTTAAGAAAATATTTTCAAAGAAGGTCTCTCAAGAAATCTTGGATACAAGTTTGATGGAAGATGTGGGGACAAGGTCGAGTAAAGTTGCTGTATCTCCAGTAAAGAAGGATGCAGAAAATGGCAACAAAGAACACCTCACTCAGAACAAGTACTCGACCTTGTTTGCCCACATCAGGCCACAAGCATTGCAGAGTGTCCTTGGACCAGCTGGGCCTCGACGCATTGCTGGAGTAGCTTTCTCACTAGTTCCACAATGTTGACAAGTCTGTGGACTTTCAAACATGAACAAGCACATGATTGTAAAGTAATAATTCAAATTAACTTCAACAAATTAGAGATCCATCCAAACTTAACAGCTACTATGAATGTATAACAAGTCCAAAACTTACACAATGTCAGGAAGAGTAGATACATTGCTGGGTTCCCACTTTCCAACACCTGTACTTTCACAATCTTTCAATGAGGCAAATTGCCCATTCTTACGGTGCATCCTAGGGGAAACATCATCTCTATAATCAATAACAATCTTGGATGTGAAGAAAAAAAAAAAGTTATGGTCTATATACATAAAAAAAAGGAGATCACAATAGGAATTGAACTACTTTAGTCAACCATTGCCAGATTCAGTTACAAACATTCTAATGAAGAATAGAGAGACAGAGGGTACTGAATTAAGCATAGCACATGTTGAAGTTATAAACATTGTTCAATTTACAGTGTGTATGCATGGCCTACACCTCACCTTTGGGCAACCTCCTTGCGACACGTGTACCGAACTTTCTTTTCAAAGCATCTCTCTTTCCGCTTTTCACGAAACCTTACGAGGGAGGCAAATCTTCGAGACAGCTTGGAGCATTGTGACATATCATCAATACTCTGAGATATGTGAAGAAAACAATATGAAAATTGGTTGTATGTTTTCAAATACAACTATTACCATATAAGTATGCCCCTTCAGTAAGAAATACCTGCACATTCTGCTGCACTAGAAATTCAGTGCTTGGAACACTCACAGGTGCATCGGCCTCTCCCAGTAGTAGTAACACTGCTTGTACCTGGAACATTTATTCCACTGATCAGGTAAAAGAAGATGCCCGTGAAGCAACTAGATGAGCCAAAAAGAAGAGCTGAATTAAATATATTTCCACCATCAAAAGCCGACAGATAATATTGTAACCACGAATTGCATACCTAATATAATCACAAAAATACATTCAATTGTAGTGCAAAATACTAACATAAGTCCGATAATATATAAACAGTCCTTTCT
>JANTPM010000245.1:40416391-40428848 GCA_025434745.1 Erythroxylum divaricatum | reverse complement strand
ACAACCTGTGGACGAGACTCAGACATATCTTGATGTCATGGGTGGTAGGGACCGTTGTGGAAGAATATTCGAGCTGGGATCATATGCAAACACCTATTATTTGCGCTCTTCTCTTTCTAGTACAGCAGCATCTGCTCAGCCATCGCAAACTCATGATGTATCGAAGCTCCAGGCCACAATAGACACAATGAGGGAGCAACTAGTTAATCAACGTGAGGAGCATATGGAGGAGATAGCTAAGATGAGAGACGAGATCAGTCCGCAGATGAGAGAACAGCTGAGAGCAGAGATGACTCAGCAGTTGAGACAGGAGATGAGTCTACAGATGAGAGAGGAGATGAGTCTGCAGATGAAAGAGGAGTTGAGTCTGCAGATGAGTGAGAAGATGAGGATGGAGCTGGAGCAGGTATCAAAGTTCAGATAGTCGATGGAGCAGATGGAGCAGGCAGCTAAGAGGAGAGAGGAGATGAAGCGGCTTACTAAGATGAGAGTGGAGGTGGAGCAGATGACTAAGGAGAGACAGCACATGGAGCAGAAGGCTCAGCTTAGGCAGGAGATGGAACTGTTAAAGAGAGGGGGGGAGGGGGAAACAGTTCAGACCATCCATGATCACCACTACATTAGCTTATCATTGTCATTTGTTTTCAATTAAAATACATAAGATTTGTTCTTTCTTATTTTTTTAATTATTAAATTGAATTCTTTACATGTTTTGTTATTTATTAATTTTCTCATTACTCAAACTATATATACAAATTAATATATTATGAACAAATAATATAACGTAATACAAATAAATAAAGTATATATATATAATATAACATTGTTATAACAACAAAACAACGAAATAAAAAAATATATAATCACTTCTTACCGACGAAAAATTTTCCGTCGGAAATGATAACGATATTTACCGACGGTCAAAAACACCGTCGGCAATTTGGTTGAAGATACCTTCGCCTCATCGACGAAACAAAAGACTGTCGCTAAATTTCACCGACAGAATCTCACTTGCCCCTTCTGTCGTTATATATATACCGACAACAAATTTTCATCGTTAATATCGTTGTTAAATATCGACGAAATATTTCGGTCGGTATTTTTACCTATGGGAACTTCACCGAACGATTTTTTCGGGCACCAAAATCTATCGGTGATTAATTTCACCGACAGAAATGTGTCATTTACCAACGGTATTTGCTGTAGGTAAAATGGTAATTTCTTATAGTGAATTATTGTTGAAGAACCTGCAAAACAAGAATTGAACTGTTTTAGCACATGTTAAAACCATTTTATTTGTCTAGGCATCTACTATAGGCAGATTGGGTTTAGGATTAAGCTACTCGTACATAATCAAATTTCTGCATTGTTGCCAATTCATTGCAAGGAAAACATCTTGAATTCAATTTAAGAAATCAATCAAAATGTTACTATTCATCCTAATAATTAATCAAACTCTCCAAGTCTCTACAGGAGCTATCATATGGTTTGGCACATGAAATGATGATAAAGTTCAGAAATTTTGTTGCAACTCTCACTTCCTTTAGAAACTTGATGCCAGAAGTAGCATGTAAATAAGTTATGTGGAGCTTAAGAGGCATAATGCAGAAATCTACTAAAATATGTAAGAAATTAAAGAGACTACACTAATAAGGTAGTTTCTAGTTAAGCTAGTCGTGTGATGATGATGCCAGTTGTATGTGCTATGATAAAAGAAAATTTTCAATCTTAATGATACCCTTGTATTGTTTGTAGCTCCGGTAAACCCTAACAGTGCCGATCATTGATGATGATGTTAGCAATAGTGAAGGAGAAAGAACACGATGAGCTAGATAACTAGACGACAAGGGAAATCTGTTGGATTATTAATGTCTCATGTAATAAATATTTATAAAGCTTAATATCAACATGATGGGTGTGGTAGTTAAGAGGTGATTTTCTCAAAAACCACTTATAGATGTCGCTTTTTTTGGTCCTATTCTTATCTATTAAGTTGGTTCTGCCAATAACCATCAAATAAAGAGAAAATACAGAAGTGATAAAGAGAGGAGAAAGAATAAAGACACAAAGGAGAATTAACATCAATTGATTTTATGAATCAAGGTAAGACTACTTTATATGTGAGAATTATATATGTTTAAGATCCTGAATAATCGTATAATGAAGTGATAGTGTATATGTGGTATCAAAGCATCTGGTTGTGAACTGTATGATTCTCCGTTATGATTTTAGGTTTTGAAAATCTTCATGTTTTTCTATTTTGACTATATATATATATATAATAGGTAATTTTATTTTACAACAAAATTTTCAAGTATGTGATAAATGTCTGTGTTTTCTCGATGGTGTCATATAGTCAAGGATGATGCATAACCAATGTCACTGAGGACATATGTGTGTTCACCGTTTGTGCTCGTCGCTAGAATGTTGTAGCGTCGAGGATGACGGTGAATTCACTGGTATGAGACCTCATGCCTCGGTGATGATCCAGACGTTACTAACTGTCGCGTTAGCCATGTGTGTAACTGGTGTCGCTAGTTGTTTTCAATAAATGAATGAATGTGAATAATGCATGCATAGTGTTAATAGTATTAAACAATAAAATATGCATGAACGTGAACAGTGCATACATAGTATTAATAGTATTAAACAATAAAAGATGCATGAACATGAACAATGAATGCATAATCTTAATAGTAGTAAAAAATAAAAGATGCCAGTGCATACATAGTATTAATAGTATTAAACAATAAAAGATGCATTAACATGAACAGTGCATGCAAAATCTTAATAGTAGTAAAAAATAAAAGATGCATGAAAGTATTAACAATAAAAGATGCATGAACGTGAACAGTGCATGCATAGTGTTAATAGTATTAAACTATAAAAGAAGAATGAACGTGAACAGTGTAATTATGCATGCATGATTAGTTTGTGAAAAGTGTTAATAGTATTAAACCATAAAAGAAGAACGAACTTGAACAGTGTAATTATGCATGCATGAACAGTTTGTGAAAAGTGTTAATAGTATTAAACCATAAAAGAAGAATGAATGTGAACAATGTAATTATGCACGCATGAACAGTTTGTGAAAAGTGTTAATAGTATTAAACCATAAAAGAAGAATGAACGTGAATTGTGTAATTATGCATGCATGAATAGTTATGTTAGTGTACGTGAATTATAGAATTAATTATAATTATCACCAGTACAATAAATGCATGTTAACGTGAATAGTATAAAAAATGAGGATGACGAATATGCATGTTAACTTAAAATAAGGATTTTGCACCATCACCGTTATCAAGATTAATAATAATTACGTACAGTATTTTGTATGAATGTACATCAATAATAATGATTGGTAGTATGTTTATGACGTGACAATTAAATATTTAATATTTTACGTATTTATCAAATTTGGAACAATATCCTTTTAGATTTGTGAATCACGAAAGTGATCAAATCTTTAGGATAATTAGTTCTAAATTGACTAGAATTTTTCAATCACTTACTTATAAAATTGATGCTTTAAATGATGATTATCTATGAGTTGATTGAAATTCATTATTATAAGAAATTTATGAATTACCAAAGGTTAATTTGTTGTTATTATAATTAATGAATATGATTGTTTTGTAATGTAAATGCACTATTAGTTTTACTTATTTATTCAAATATAATAAATATTTCTAAGTAGTGTATGCATCATTCCCTAATAATGTTAAATATTATTGGCGTCATTATGATTGTTTTGTGCATTGATGTATCACCCAAAGGAGAAAATTAATATACTTTAATTGTTAACATAATCTTTCATCTTAATCTATATAATTTGTTAATTTATGACTCAAAGCATTAATGTTAGGCGTGTATTTATTGCAGTTTCTATCCCTGTGTCTTTACATTCACAAGTTTCATTTGTGCCAATATTTAATGGGCTAAATTTTTATGACTGGAGCGAGCAAGTCCAATTTTACCTTGGTGTATTGGATCTTGATTTGGCACTTCAAGTTGAAAAGCCTGATACTATTACTGATACTAGCAATAATGAAGAAAAGGCTCATTATAAAGTTTGGGAAAAATCAAATAGACTAAGCTTGATGTTTATGCGAATGAGCGTAGCAAACAACATCAAGTCAGCTCTTCCCAAAACTGAGAGTGCTAAAGAATTTATGAGTTTTGTGGGGAGAGCGCTCCCAAACAGTTGATAAATCTCTTATTGGGACATTATTGGGTACTTTGACCACCATGAAATTTGATGGTTCTCGCACTATGTATGAACACGTCATTAAAATGAAAAATATTGCAAAAAGACCTAAGTCTCTGGGAATGGAAGTGGATGAAAATTTCCTTGTACAATTCATTTTGAACTCTTGACCCTCTGAGTATGGTCGTTTCCAAATGAGTTATAATACTATGAAAGATAAATGGAATGTGCATGAATTGCACAGTATGTTGGCTCAGAAGGAAACAAGACTTAAGAATCAAGGCAA
Organism: Erythroxylum divaricatum; assembly: GCA_025434745.1. Taxonomy (NCBI): domain Eukaryota; kingdom Viridiplantae; phylum Streptophyta; class Magnoliopsida; order Malpighiales; family Erythroxylaceae; genus Erythroxylum; species Erythroxylum divaricatum. The sequence goes on along the minus strand of JANTPM010000245.1, from coordinate 40,424,352 downwards.
TCATTCCATCCATTTTATGAAATATCAAGGAGCTAGTAAGAAAGTACATAAGAAACATGGAAAGGGGAAAGGATCATTGAAGACCAATGAGTCCTCTGTTAAGATCCAGAAGAAGGTAAACAATAGCAAATGTCATTTCTGTGGAAAACCTGGACACTTCCAGGAGAACTGTCCATGACGTAAGGCTTGGTTTGAAAAGAAAGGTAAGCTTAAGGCTTATGTATGTTTTGAATCAAATTTAACTGAAGTTCCACGTAATACTTGGTGGATTGATTCTGGATGTACAAATCATGTTTCTAATACTGAACAGGGATTTCTTACGATCTAAACCACAAACTCAAATGAGAAGTTTGTCTTTATGGGGAATGAAGTAAAGGTTCCAGTGGAAGTAATTGGGACTTACCGTTTAATCCTGAATACTGGACATCATTTAGATTTATTTGAAACTCTTTATGTACCTAGTATTTCTAGGAATTTGATTTCTTTATCTAAACTTGAAGTTACTGGATACTCTTTTAAGTATGGTAATGGATTTTTCAGTTTGTTTACTAGTATAATTGGATCTGGTATACTTTGTGAAGGTTTATACAATTTGAATCTTGATAATTTATATGTTAAAACTCTTATGACCTTGCATCATAAAGATGGAATTAAATGTAGTATAGTGAATAACTGTTTTGTTTGCTTGTGGCATAAGCATTTGGGTCATATTTTCAAGGAAAGAATAGAAAGATTAGAAATAATAGAATTCTTCCATATTTGGATTTTATTGATCTCAATAGTTGTGTGGGTTGTATTAATAGAAAGCAAACAAAACACACAAAGAAAGGTGCCACGAGAAGCATCAACTTCTTGAAATTGTACACACTGATATATGTAGATCTTTTGATGTTAATTCTTTCGGTAAAGAAAAATACTTTATCACCTTTATTGATGATTATTCACATTACGGATATGTCTATTTACTGTATGAGAAATCTCAAGCAGTGAATACCTTAGAAATTTATATAATTGAAGTTGAAAGGCAACTGGACAAAAAACTAAAAATCATAGGTTTGATAGAGGTAGTGAGTATTATGGAAGATATAATGAAACTGGACAACACCCTGGTCCATTTTCTAAATTCCTAGAAAAGCATGGCATATGTGCTCAATACATAATGCCAGGTACACTACAACAAAATGGTATATCAGAAAGGCGTAATCAAACCATAATGGACATGATTAGAAGTAAGTTAAGTAATGCATCTTCACACTTATCATTATAGATGTATGCTATAAAAACTGTCATGTATTTGTTAAATGGGGTTTATTGTAAGGCAATTCTAAAGACACCTTTTGAACTGTGGATTGATAGGAAACCTAGTTTAAGGCACCTGCATATCTGGGGTTGCTAGGCAAAAATAAGGATTTATAATGCACAAGAAAAGAAACTGGATGCAAGAATAATCAATGGATATTTCATTAGTTATCTAGAAAAATTTTAAGGGTATAGATTCAATTGTACTAACCATAGTACAAGAATTTTTGAAACTAGAAATGCTAGGTTTATTGAGAATGGTGAAATTAGTGGGAGTGACGTTTCACGAAATGTGAAAATTAAAGAAGTTATAATACAAGTCCCTTTCATTCAACGTGAACCTGTAATAGAAGAACCACAGGAAATAACATTAAGAAGATCCCAAAGAAAAAGGAGATATGCTATTTTGAATGATTATGTGGTCTATCTATAAGAGTTGGAAGATGACTTAGGAATTAATGATGATCCAGTTTCATTTTCACAAGCCATTAATAGTGCTAATGCTAATAAATGTTTAGATGCAATGAAAGATGAGCTTAAATCCATGGAACATAATGGTGTTTAGGACCTTGTAGAATTGCTTGAAGGGTGCAAAAGAGTTGGGTGTAAATTAAGACGAAGAGTTACTCTTATGGAAACCTTGAACGTTACAAGGCTGGACTTTTTACTAAGGGTTTTACTCAAAACGATGGCATTGACTATAAGGAAACATTCTCACCAATTTCTAAGAAAGATTCTCTAAGAATTATCATGACACTAGTGGCTCACTATGATTTAGAGCTACATCAAACAGACGTGAAAACTGCTTTTGTAAATGGAAATTTAGAGGAAAATGTATATATGAATCAACCAATGGTTGTTCAGTTGAAGGGAAAGAATACATGGTGTGTAAACTGAAAAAATCAATATAAGAACTTAAGTAAGCTTCTCACCAATGGTATATTAAGTTTAATGATACTGTTGTTTCCTTTAGTTTTAAAGAAAACACTATTGATCAGTGTATATATCTGAAGGTCAGTGGGAGAGTTTATTTTTCTGATTCTGTATGTTGATGACATCTTGCTCGCAACTAATAGCCTTGGTCTTTTAAGTGAGACTAAGAAATTTTTCCCTATCAAAATAGAGATATTTTGGGATAGATCGCAAGGACTATTAGGTTTGTCTCAGAAATCATATATTAACAAAGTTTTAGAGAGATTCAGAATGGATAAATGTTCAGCGTCTCCAGTTCCAATTTAGAAATGAGACAAATTTAGTCTCATGCAATGTCCAAAAAATGATATGGAACAGAAACATATGAAAGGAATTCCTTATGCATCTATTGTTGGGAGTTTGATGTATGCTCAAACGTGTACAAGGCCAAACATTAGCTTTACAGTATGCTTGGTAGATACCAAAGTAACCTAGGATTGGAGCATTGGAAAGCTGCAAAAAAAGTCTTAAAATATTTACAAGGGACAAAAAATCACATGCTTACTTATAGGAGCTTCGATCATCTTGAAGTAATTGGATATTCAGATTTAGATTTTGCTGGTTGTGTGGATACTAAAAAATCTACATTTGGCTATCTATATCTTTTAGCTAGAGGAGCAATATCATAGAAGAGTGTGAAGTAGTTAATAATTGTTGCATCCACAATGGAAGCTAAATTTGTGGCATACTTTGAGGTCATAGTTCAAGCTAAATGGTTGCGAAACTTTAGTTTAGGAATTGGAATAGTCGACAGTAATGCCAAGCCGCTGAAAATTTATTATGATAATTCCACAAAAATTTTCTTTCCCAAAAACAAGTATTCCAAAAGTGTTAAATATATGAAATTGAAATATTTTAGAAGAGGTTCAAAAACGTAGAGTGTCAATTGAGCACATTATAACTAATCTTATGATTGTTGACCCTTTGACTAAGGGATTACTACCCAAAATATTTATAGGAAATATTGACAGTATAGGCATTAGTGCTTAGTAGACATTAATGCATATTATGATGACATTTATGTTTTAATGTAATTGACATTCTGAGCTCATTATAGAATTTTTTTATGATTTACCTTTTTTTTCAAATGTGTATCTTGAATTGAATGGAATGATGATTTTTGCCTTAAATAGACATTATTTTTTGATCAATTTTGTGTTTCCCATTTATTGATCATTTCTTGGAGAAGACTAATTTTGTAGTACATAAAAGGGAACAAGTTGTTTAAATCACATACAACTATCATGACTCACGTTAGTTCTAATTCTTGATTATGATGAATGATGTATTCAATGTGCATTAAATGTAAATGACTTATGAAGATGGCAATGTTATATGAGCCAAGTGAAAGAATGTTAGATTACTAATGTATGTTATAATAAATGTTTATACAGCTTAATTTTGACATGATGGTTGTGGTAGTCTCAAAAACCACTTATAAACGTCACCTCTTTTGGCTCTATTCTTGCCTATTAAGTTGCTTTTGCCGATAACCATCAAATAAGGAGAAAATGCATAAGTGATAAAGACAGGAGAAAGAATAGAAACACGGAAGAGAATTAACATCAATTGATTTTATCGATCAAGATACTACTACTTTATATGTGAGAATTATATATGTTTAAGATCCTGCATAATCATACAATGAAGTGATAGTGTACAAAATCTAGTTGTTAAAACCAAAATAACTACAAAAGGTGGCAATGACGATTGACCTATCGGAGCAGGTGCTGAAGTTCACAAATTCCACCAAGGTGGTGGTGGTGGAGGTTTCTTACCATCCACTAGCCCAACCGGATGTCCAACTTGCAACGACCGAAACGAGAAATGCTACATTTTTGAAATTGAATACATAATGAGTTAAACCAATATAAATAAAATTGGAAAGATCTCCTAAGTTTTGGAATTATATAGTGGCTATACTTAATGAAAGAGTTTAGACTTTATGCTACCTACCTACTGTATATGGTACGATGGTACCCATTGCATAAGTTATAAAATCATATGCTTTTTGTAATAAAGATAAACCGTTAGGTGTTTGTTTAATGTGGCAGAAGTGATAAGAAGTCAATTTAATTCAATCGTTCATGAGTTTGTCACCCTCTAAACTGCGTGGCACATGAGAGGATGTAGCATAGAGGAAGGTAATGTGTCATTTTCAAAATGATTTGGAGTGAGTTTGGTAGTAGTTGTCACAAAGTTCTACTTTGGACTCAAACTTCTACCGCAAGTTGAACCCACCTTCATGGAGCAATCCCACTTAGGTCTGCTTAAGAAAGATTCAACCTTCTCACGTGAATGTTGCTGAACAATTCTGTTAGCCCTCAAATACCTTACATACACACAAGTGTTTAAAGTGTTTCTCTCACACACAGAATAGCACAAGTTTTTAATAGAGTAAAGAAAGCAACAAAAGATATATAATAACCGAAGCTACTCTTTCAATAACTCACAACAAAAGATACAAGTACCTCCTTCTCAAAGCACTCACAAGGAACCCCCTACTCGAAGACCTTACAAGGAACTCCTTACTCGAAGCCCTTACAATGAGAACTCTCCCAAAAGCTCTCAACTCTCAAAGCTCTCTCCTTTGAGTGATTTCTCTCAATGAGTGAATGACTCAATGATTGAATTCCCATTGCTCTCAACTTTAATGAGTTATTTATAGGCTCCTCTAGATGACTAAGTTAGAATCCTAATAGGACCCTACTAGCTAGGATCACAATCTTATCTTATCTAGGATTAAGTTACATCACATTAACAAGATAAAATATCATCCTATCAAGGAATGATTATCCTTATCCACGAAGATCTCCTCTATCATCAGATGATCCTTCCACATGATCTTTCACTTAAAGCTGATGTTCATGCACTGTGATCTTATCCGCCACATAATCATGTGTCACATCATCCACAGTTGCCACATCACTGCTGATGTGTTTTCACCACAACCTATTCGCACATAAATCCATCAATGCACGTCCATGGACAAGTTCATCTTCTATAATCAAGCTCACTCATGATGTAGTCTCGTCACTCTATAACTAAGTACAAGTCACAATCTGAGTTAGTATAAAACCTCGCACACTTTACATACCTTCGACCTGCCTCGACGAAGTTAAGTGTTTAAATGTCTCGTCGCGCTCACATGCCTTCGCGCATCCTTGCGAGGTCTCGCATACCTTTGTGCATTCTCGCACAACCTCGGGTCTCAAATGACTTAGTTCACTAATTCTGCACGGCCTCACATCTGAATCTCACATCTCGTCGAAGATTTTTGCTAATGTGTGCCTACGCTACCCACGCGTATCGAATCTCGTCACTCTCGAGATCTTCGCCAATACTTCCTGCATCTCTTGCCTAATTTGCAAATTCCTCAGGTTTTGCTCACTAACTAGCAAGATATCGCCTTGTTCTCTCGTTAGCACATCTTCCTTGTACCGACTTGCATGCCAAGAATTAGCCAAGGCTCGCCAACACTCGTACGATCCTGCAGTTTAGACTTAGGTGTCTAACAAACCACGCCCCATGAGAAGAATTCAGCGCCCTCGTTGAAATATTTTATGGGCACTCCTCCACGAGCAGTTCCCTCGAAGACTCATTCGTCAACTGTCAAAGACTAGAGCAAGCCTTCTCTTTCATTAGCACCTTTCCCACATGCCATCTCCTCTTTCTGTCGAGTTTGTTTTTTCATGGATTTTGTTTTTTCATGGATGCTCCTCTACAAGGCTCATAACATTTAAATAGGCAATGTTTTTGATGACTCCTTCTCCCAAGTCATCTTCATCGCTCCCTCCTTTGCCCTTCACGACTATGGAGTTCATCTGCTCCTCACCCTTCTCCCTCTTCAGGCATTCTCGAGCATAATACGACCCCTGACAAATGAAGTATGCAACCTTCACCTTCAATTGCTTCTTCTTATATTGAGAAGACTCTCCCACCTTCTCTTTGCCTTTCTCCTTGTCATCCCGAGTTCCACCATTTTTATTACCCTCTCTGTTAGGTCGAGTTGGTGGTGGCAATTGGAAATCCACCAAGGCATCTACCGTCGCTATTGCGCTAGGGAGATCCTTCACATTCTGCCTTCGTAACTTCATTTGTGCCTAACCTTGCAAGCCACCAAAGAAGTTAAACAACTTGTCCTCCTTCGACATGTTCTGCACATCCATTTTCACCGCTGTGAACTTCCTCACATACTCCCTCACTGAACTGTCTTGCTTTAACACCTTCAAAGCTTCCCTCACGAGCCATGAAGTGTTGTTGGGTAGGAACTAATCCGTTAGCTCCTTCTTCATCTTCTCCCAAGTGTTGATGGGAGGTCTACCTTCATTGATGTCGTTGGAGGTTCTCATTCTCTACCACAGCTTAGCATCACCCACCAAGTACATTTATGTGATTTACACCTTGTCCAAGTCTGCCACCTTTTCCGATGCAAAGTACTGCTCCATGTCTTATAGAAAATTTTCGAGCTCCTTGGCACTCCGCTTGCCATCGAAAACTTGTGGCTTTTGCACCTTCACTATAGTGCTTTCCACTCGAACACCTGTCTTGTGCTTTGCCATCGCACGCTTGGGCACCAATAGATCATAACTCATCTCCTCATGAGCCTTCATCTATTCCTCGAGTGCTCTCATAGTTGCTTGAAGCTCCCTCTTCAAGCACTACAAGAAAATAAGGTATTTTGCGACGTCTCTAAAACGTCACAGAATGTCCAAAAACGTCGCAGAATGTATTCTACGACGTTTTAAAAAATGTCACAAAAAACGTCGCGGAATGTGGTGTAGGTAAAAAGTTTCTACGACGTTTTATGTAAAACGTCACAAAAAATACAGACATTTTACGACGTTTATAAAAAAAGTCACTAAATATTCTAACAATCGGCGACGTTTCAAAAAAACGTCGCGGATTGTCTAACATTCCGCGACGTTTTCACGACGTTTTTTTAAACGTCGCGAAATGTCTTTCACGACGTTTGTATTATTATTATTTATTATTATTTCTATTTTTTGAGAATCATTATAATTTAATAATTTTTAATTTTAATATTTTTAAAAATATAATTTTTAATCTTATTTGTTTAATAACTATTCAACATTATTTATGAATTTTATTTAATAATTCTTCAATCTTTTAGTATATCATTAATTTTAATAATTATTCATATATCAAAAAAATTTATACCTGAAAATAATATATTATTTAATTACAATTCGCAAACATATCATAATACACTTATAAGTTTAATGACAATTAGCTAATAAAATAAAATAATTATGAAAAATCAACATTTTTTGGAAGCATTAAATATAGTTTTGCATATTTTATAGGATAAATAGAATTGATAAGAGAACAATTACATGGTAGGTATTCCTTTGGAAGTTACAAGTTCTTATCATTTCTAATTCATACAATCCACCATGAATCTACTAAAGGTACTACAGTATATGCTGGTTCAAGATTTTCATTTACATTCTTTGTTGGTCTCTTTGGCCTCTTTGACCTCTTGGATCTCTGCAATGGTTATATAAAGTGGAAGGAACATCGTACATCGTACATTAACAATCCAGCGTATTCATGGTTCCGTCTAAGCATGAAAAAGTTATCTGGGAACTCTATCTTGTAAGCCAGGAGAAGGCATATAGTTTCTATACTTTGTTTTCCTCTATCCACATAATCTCCAAGGAACAGAT
>JANTPM010000245.1:40402144-40416291 GCA_025434745.1 Erythroxylum divaricatum | reverse complement strand
AAACTTGAACTTTTCGTGACGTTTTTTAAACGTCACGAAAAATTCTTACAATCTGTGACGTTTTATTAATAAAACGTCACAAATTGTATTAATTTCTTGTAGTGAAGGCTGCAATACGTTCCAACAAAGGAACTACTCCTTCATTCGTTGGATATATAACAACCGAAGCTACTCTTTATTAACTCTCAATAAAATGTTAACAAAAGATACAAGTACCTCCTTCTCGAAGAACTCACAAGGAACCCCCTACTTGAAGACCTTACAAGGAACTCTCTACTCGAAACCCTTACAATGAGAACTCCCTCAAAAGCTCTCAACTCTCAAAGCTCTCTCCTCTGAGTAATTTCTCTTAATGAGTGAATGACTCAGTGATTGAATGCCCTTTGCTCTAAACTCTAATGAGCTATTTATAGGCTCCTCTAGATGACTAAAGAACTTTACTAGCTAAGATCACAATCTTATCCTATCTAGGATTAAGTTATACACATTAATAGGATAAATGATTATCCTATCTAGGAATGATTATCCTTATCCACGAAGATCTCCTCTATCTTCAGATGATCCTTCCACGTGATCTTTGTCTCTTAAAGCTGATGGTCATCCACTATGATCTTATCTGCCATGTCATCATGTGCTACATCATCCACAGTTGTCACGTCACTGATGATGTGTTTTCACCACGGCCTATTCACACATAAGTCTATCAATGCATGTCCATGAACAAGTCTATCTTTCACGATCAAGCTCACTTATAGTGCAGTCTCATCGCTCCATGACTAAGTACAAGTCACAATCCGAGTTAGTATAAAATCTCGCATACGTTACATACCTTCGACCTGCCTCAACGAAGTTAAATACTTAAGCGCCTCGTCGCGCTTGCATGCCTTTACGCATCCTCGTGGGATCTCACATACTTTTGCGCATTCTCACTCACTCTCAGGTCTCGTATGACTTAGTTCACCAATTTTACGTGGCCTCGTATATGAATCTCACATCTCCTCGAAGATTTCCACTAATGTGCGCCTACGTGTGCCCACGTGTATCAAATCTCGCCTACTCTCAAAATCTTCGCCGCTACTTTGCACATCCCTCGCCTACTTTGCAAGTTCCTCAGGCGGAACTGTTCTGAAACTTTTCAAGAGTCCATTACTTTCCCTCTCCTTAAAAGGTTGAACTAGTTTAATCATTAGTGTTTCATTGAAATTTTGTTGTAAAACGATTTGCAAATGATGACGTATTGGAAATTACTTGTGAGATGGGATCTGGGAAACTCTTATCGTTACAGGCTTTGAACTTTCATTTGTTAAGCAGAAGCATGAGCAGGGTCATTCCTAATATTTTATAGGCCCTAGGTAAAGTAAAAAAAGTTTCTATTTTTGCCTATTTTTAGGCCCTCATATAGAATATAAATAAATAAAATATAGGTCATTTTTGTTGTTTTTTATAAGGTCAAGAGTTGATTCTACTTTGTTTCATTTTATTTTTTATAAGGATAAAAATAGGTCCTATTTTATTATTTATAGAGATGGGCCCTGGGCAGGTACCATCCTGCTCTTTGCCCAAAGCCGGCCCTGAAACATGCAGTGGTTTCAGAGTTATTTATTGTTGTTGGGTTGGGTTTCTCCTTTTTGGGGTGTAAATCTTATGTTTTTATTCATTTTCCATCTAGGAAGCAAATGAAAAAGAAAAGTGAAGATTATAAAAGCCTAGTGAAAGAATAAACAGGATGGCTTTGCAGTTTTCTTTGACCTAGTTGTATATAAAGTTCTATTTAATGCAAAAGGAAAAGGGACGGTAAGAAAGAAATACATACCTAGAGGAAGATGTTTCTTAGCACTTAACAGTTGATAGTTATTTAACATTAGGCGGAGAAAACAGTTAACAGTTGACTATATATATATACACACTAAACAGTTGCTTACATTACTACATTCTTTTGGGTAATCATAGATCTAGTTCTGAAGACAGGCAGATGATATTCTTGTGTTTGGTAATGATGAGATCCTTTTGGATGATGTGAGAAATGCATATATTTTGGGTGAACGACGTGTGTACTCAGCTATATTGGCTTTGGGTCAAGTGTATCCAACTTGTTGGAAAGCAGCCAACTTCAGATCCAGTGGGGCTGTCCCCATATATATTATTCTTCGGATTGATTGGAAGCCTTTTTGGTAGCCTAAATTTGTGTCTTGCCTTTATCTTTTCTTGAGATCTAAGAAGATCACAGAATATATTGTTAATGCCTTTGTGACAAACTTAAAAAGCAATCCACTTTCACTAAAGTTCCAATTCTGAGACAACTGCGAGTCTACTTGTCCCAGTACTGTTTCCAGGTACAGTCCGTTATTTGGACTTTATTGCCCTATCCAGGAAAAACGATAAAGAACATGACTTGTTTTATCTCATATCTTCCTCATTTGTCCCTTCTTTTCTGTGGAGAAACAAATTGATATATCAATTATGTTGTGTGTGCTTGTATTTACATGGCTTTTAGATTCTTCTGTACATGAGTGTAAGACTAAAGTACCATAGAAAATGTTTCTTTAAATAGTTAGTTACATTGCTGCTTATGCAGTAGGTTTCTGCTTCCTGTATATAATGTAATGGTTTATGTGGACCAACACATGTACTTATACAGTACGCAAATGGACTCAATTTTAAATAGAAAACTAGGACAGTTGCCATTTAATAACGTGTTACGTGTATCCACAAGGTTGATTGATGGTGTGTCAATTAATAGTATGAGCAATTAGTGTATAATTAAAGACAATTTATTTAATTTTGTTGAATCTTCTTAATCTAGGAGGTCCTTCTCAAACCCTCGTATGCATAATAGAAACTCAACTTTAAAAGATCTTCTAGGTCTTTTTCAAATCATTAGTAATAAAACTGCATTTAGAGATATAACTTCTCTAAGCTTCATCAAAGTTTTATTAGAGATATAACTTCTCTAAGCTTCATTAAAAATCTATCTTTAAATATAATTTAAAAGTTAATAATTACACAGTGAAAGAATTTTTAAATTTAATATTGCAACATTCCCATATAAAATTTTATCAATTTCATTGATATATTTTATATTTAAAATATAAAGATTTTAAAAAGTTATTACTTAAAATGAGAATGAGAGTAATACCGAAGAGTTGTCAATTAATTAAATATACTGTAAAAATTTTGGTTAAATAATATTAATTAACAACAAATATTTTTCATATTTATCTTAAGCCCAAAGGAATGCTAAGACGCGATTTTTAAAATTACTCGAACATGCATAGAAAATCTCTTTATAAAGACCACCTCACTGCATCTGATATTTTATACACACACATATATATATATATAGATTGAGAGAGATACATCTTTTCTCATATTAAGCCTATTTTATGAGATGGAAATAATAGAACAAATATTATGTATAGTGTGTTGGAGCTAATTCTGATCTGTAATGTTAGTGGTGTTAATGGTTAGATAAAAATATTATTTACAAGTCAAAAGCGATTAACAATAATCCATTATGGATAATAAGAATGATAACGATCCAAATCAACCAAGGATTGAACTACAATACCTCGAGTCTAACTCAAAATACCTGAAGTATGGTTGGGTTGAGCCAAACTTGAGAATTTTGAATGTCTCAGTTAAATTACTTTCGTTTTTCACTTTCTCAGCAAGTAATTAAAAGAATAAACATTTTTAACTCAATTAAGTATATTCTAAACATAATAAAATGGAGATGAAGATTACATCATAAATCCTATTTTCTACTAAATAATAAGAGTTCTTAAATTCCATCATACTACGTTTTCTTAAAATCTTGAATATGGCTCATAATCAAATGTATACAAAGCATTAAGTTCACTATCCAGCTTCTTGAATATGGCTCATAATCAAATGTATGCGAAGCATTAAGATCACTATCCAGCTATCGAGTTGAATAATAGAAATGGTTATTATATTTGACAAACAGCAAAACGATGTCATTTATTTATAAGAGAATGTCGAATTTCGAACTTAAGAGTCAGATTGTGAAGCTCAAGTCTGAAAGAAAAAGGAAAATTCCAATTTCAGTCAGCCAAGCCGAGCTTGTTTTGACGTACCTAGAACCAACACAAAGACTTTAACGTATGTCAGTATCAATTGCAGAGGCAGGAAACCCACGAGGTAATAGCCCAAAGAACTAGGCAGGCGTAAAATAACATGAACGACTTGTATCCACTTAATCCATCTACAGTTTTTGCTTTGAAGTAGAAAACCACATGATTTTATCATTTCTTACAAGTATACGGGTTTGTTATTAACGGTAATCCTTTGCAGAAGTATTTCAGAAGATAGTAAAAGGAGACATAATAATACTAAAACAAAAAGGCATACCAAGGTCAAGATATATAGAAGCAGTTTCTTAGAAACCTGAATATGAGACTCTCATTGTTGAATTCTTCATCTAACTTGACAACCCTCTTAAGAACTTCATCAATGGTGGGTCGCTCCAATGTGTTGTAGCTGACACAGTCCAGTCCAAGCTCTGTTATGGCCTTGGCAGCCCTCATAGAGCATCCCGTTCTCTTCAGTTTCTCATGTACTGCATGTTCTTTGATGATGCAGTCGTTCCTTGCTGCGTCACTGATGTGCACGGACATAGTTCTTACTTGCGTCTTCTTCATGATCATTTGCAGTATTACCACTCCCAAGCTGTAGACATCATTTGGTTTGGTTCCAACTTCTCCTGTGGGTTAAGGAAACGTTCATTAATTGCTAACCATAATTGCATAAGATAAGAATCATGAACGATTTACCAGTGTTCAGAATGAGCGGGTCAGTGTATCCAGGAGTACCCAGCTTCAAATATTCTCCTTCTGGTGTAACAGTCCCGAAATCAGAGAGCTTTAGAACAAAATCCTAGTTCATTGTCAAGCGGAATCAGTAAAGGCCGGGGTTGATGGAGTTGTTGAAAGAGATGAATTAATGATGTAAATCTTGTCTTCAATGGATAATGTGGTAGATTCCTATGTAAAGATAATTATATAAGTGAAGGGATCATAGCTAGCTAGTAAATGTGCGTTTGACCTTATCCAGAAGAAGATTTTCAAGCTTTAGATCACGGTAGATGAGAGGAGGTGATTGACTATGAAGCTCCTTCACTGCACTTGCTGCCCCAATGATGATCTTAAGTGTTCTTCCCCAGTCAAGTTCTATTTTGAACAGTAATAAATGGATCAGAAAATGCTTGTGACTTGAAGGACATAATTTGATTGAACATTCACATAGTAAAGCTAACTTGATAACTTAAATTTATGTATACATTTTCCGGTCAAAGCTAATCATGGAAATGATTAATAGTGGGAAGTAGGTAATTGCATGAGATTAGGCATTACCTTGTAATTTGGTCATGACATTTCCATTTTGCATCAGTGGATAGACAAGGTAATACTTGTCTGGGGTTTCACAATGGCCAACCAGTTTAATGATATTCGAATGCTTAATTACACTCAGATAACTTGTTTCAGCCTGAAAAAACAAGAAGAAGATTTAATCGTTTAATACAATGAGTATTACACGGAGTACAAATTCTGGAACCAAATTCTGTTCCTAGTAACACACTCTTATTCGCCAATCATATAACCCTTCCACAAGGAATATGACCGAACTGTATAACGAAAATAGAGAAGAATAAGAACAACCCAGAAATAGCGAAAGCCAATTGTAGACCCACATTGTAATGAAAGATGAATAACAGAACAAAAAGGAGACTAGGCCTCAATGTTAAGTTTTATAGAAGCACCTGTTAGACTAAAATTGTAATCCTGTATGTTCGTCCACCCCCATATGATTCTTGTCCTTAGTTTGTTTCAATTAAAAAAAAAAAAAAAAGAGGACAAAAGACCTTCTGCCCACACAGACTAAACAGTTAGTTGTTTATAGTGTTGCATATATAACATTGCAAATCTTCTTTTTTTTTCTTACTTGCCACTGATTCCTATTTTTGTTGCTGGCATTGCAAGAGACTTTAACAGCTACTTTCATGCCATTTAAGTTCTTTTCTTCCCTTCCATGGATGGTGCCACCATAAACACCAAATCCTCCACGACCAAGAAAGTTACTTGGATCAAACCCATCTGTGTATTTGTTTAGTTCCTCAAAAGTGAAAGAAATTAAAATTGCAGGACCTACAACAAAGAGTTAAACTAGTTCATCAGATAATAAAAGTCATTCCTGCAACTCTAGGCAACTAGTTGTTCCCTATAAGCTAATTCATATAAGGTGCATTTGTGTAATTTGATGATGCCAAATCACGGAAAGGGATAATTTGTACAATTCATCAGTTAATGAAATTGGTCAAATTCCAGATTCACCATCTTTCCAATTTATTAAACCTTTACAATTGCTTATTTGAGAGCTATTCCAGGTTGTAAGATAGATGGACAAAGCACAAGAGATGAAAGTTTTGCAACCTTAAACATGTGGTCATTTGAAAACATATATCGGGCAGAATGCCGAAATCTACTAAAGTAAAATAGGAAACAATATAACTGAAGTAGTTCCCAGCCAGATGACAATATGCATAATTTAAGAATCACCAAGATCGGCTTATCACCAAAGATTGCTCACAATGTTTTCACAAACCAAAATATCTTATATAGAATTCAACCGTTAACTAATTGCTACCATGAACGACGTGAAGGTGATTCGAGATGTAAACAGTTCGGTCTAAGAGACTCTGGCGGCTCTTGGTGATAGTCGACAAATAAGAAGGGTACTGCAGAAAAGGTAGCATGAGGGTACAATATGATGCGGGTGTCTCTTACCTCAGCTGGAAAAGGACCAGCTGAGGTATGTAGAAAGACAAGGGGTTCAAAACTCATTAGAGTAAGGTTTTGGTTTCAGATATAATACTTGTAATTGTGTACGTGCTGCAGACTAGTTTCCGGTTGCAGGGCAACAGCCTGATATAGATTAACTCACTTGAAAATTGGACATATATCTGGGGCATTTGGGCGGAAGGATGAAGCGGGGAGATGATGGTGACTGGTGAGAGCTTACATTAAGGTTGAAGAGGGAGATGTTGAGAGTTTGTGGATACTCTTGTGTACTATAGAGAAAATGAAAAAAGAGAAGAAAGAGTAGTTATCTTTGTAGTTAGGGCGGCGTCGGAGCAGGATCCAAATCACCTGTTGTCAAGAAGAAGGTGGTGGTGAGTTGTGGAGGTTTCTTACCTTCCTCTGTCGGACGTTGGACACTCCAAAAACCCCCCATTTCTTAACTGGATCGAAAACGAATCATTTGCACAATACTGAAACACGCAGCAAAGAAATTGGAAAGATCGAGAAACATTTGATCGTTCGTCAACAGTTTGAAATGGGCAGAGTAATACACTTGGAGTTGGGGAGAAAAGGTAGGTAAGTGGTCTATTTGCTCTTGCATGTTCTGTTTTTGGCAAAAATTGTCGTTCCGTTGTGCTAAGTTGACAACGTTGTGGATGAGCCTGTGTTGTACACGTGTAGCATGGATATCTTTCCAATTCATAAACATACCTCTTGCTTTCCTACCACGAAATTTACGCTAGCTTCTTCAAATACAGCACTGATTCGGTTCACTGCAAGCAGGGAAAGTAAAATTTACGGAAAAAAATTAAAATTTAAAAAATTAATTTATAAAAAATGATTGATTAATTAATAAATTAATATATTTTTAACCTCAAGATTTATTATAATAAATTAAATTAAAAAGTTGAAAGTAAAGTAAACCAAAAAATTTGTTAATTTAAGATTTTTAAGATTATACCAATTTAATTTTTTTATTATTGATTTTGGCACTATACTCCTCCGATGTAGTATACTTCTTTTTTACATGTTAAAAAAGAAGTGATTTTTGTTTTCTTATCTAGAATAAAGAAAAATTAGCACAGTAAAAGGACAATTGATGCGCCGTTATCTTTGAGTTATGGTTTGAGATATATGTTTCTAATATGCTATACAGTTACTAACTAATAAATATAAATAACAGAAGTGGCCCTGGGTGCAAGGCGACAACAGGAGAAGGAGATGCGTATGGCATTGCTAAATATACTTGAAAGAAACACATAGCTGGTGGTTTAAACCGGGAAGATTAGAAAAGCGGAGAATGCGGCTCCTGCGAGATGTAGCTCCGGAGGTAGTAACGGCAATGGTGGAACAGAAACAACCCTAGGTACAAAAGGAGTTTGATTTAAAAAGGTCGTAGTGACGGCAGGGTAAATAATACAAAAGAACTGGACTTTCTATAGCCGTAGCAGGTGGCGAATTGCTAAAGAATTTAAAAGTTATTCGCTATGAAGAAGGTGGCGAAATGGAGTGGCTTCTTACCGCGTCCTTCTTGAGAATCGGCTGACCGACAGTGACCCTCATAAAGCCCCACATGTCTTAACTTGATGGAAGATGAATGAGTAGAACAAATACTAAAACATGGAACAACGAAATTGGCAAGATGTGATCTATATCGACAAGCGAAGTGCGCAGAGTAAAACAGTTTGTAATAGTTCTACGTCGAGGTGAGGGGAAGAAAGCAGGGAAATTTCTTAATTTTTGTAGGTGCGAAGAGCAAATACTTGAGAGCCAATCAGAATTAGTACCTCTTTTTAACTTTTCGACAAAATGGTCACTGGTTTCCTAAATTTGCGTCTGGTCAGCGCGAGTGGGGTTGGCTTTTTTTATATTGTTTTCTTTAGATGATTTTACGTGGGGTTGCGTTGGCGTGCGGAGTTCTTTAGAGGTAATTCTGTGTGGGGTTGGCTTCTTGATCATCGAGCTATGGTGTCATCACGGTAATGGGAATAGTCTTACTTTGTTTACTAGTAAGACATAAGATTACACGCCCAATACTAGCCATCCTCTCTTTTCTTAGATGTCGTGGGGTTTTGGTGTTTTCAATGGCTTTTAGGGAATTTTTAGGATACAAAGATATGACGTTGCGAAAGTGACCAATCTAATGTATTTATGCCCTCTTCTTTTTCTACACATGTAAACAAAAGGAACGATGAGGGTTAGGACTTTCGCGTGTTTAGCGAAGTCAATGGGGTCAAGAAAAGCAAGAAACAATAGTTAGAAGACACTGAATCAGAGGTAAGTTTTTAACACATTCTTCCTAGATCTGGTTTAGTTCTTTCTTACAAGGATCTGTTCTTTTCTTTTCTTTCTTCAACATCTCCAATAGCCATTTCTAATGCTGTTCTGGAAATTTATTAGATGCCGCTTTATACTCTTCTTTTTCCCCATGATTAGTTTTAATTAATTAACCAGTATTTAGTTAGAAGTTTCTATTTTAATATGGATGCGGTGTTGCTTCTTCCCTGTTATATGGGATCTGCAAAATTTTAGATATGTATGGCTACTTCTGACTTGATTTTCACTTGTTTTTAGTTTGAGCTTTAATTGTTAACCAATATATAGATATATGTCGAGTTCAGTGATGACCGTCCCTTTTGGGGATTCACAGTTAGTTTAATTCTTTTGTTTATTAGCTTGTGTAAATCTTGAGCTAAAGGCTAAAGCTCTTCTTTAAATTTAAGACAGGAAGAAGTATATCGAAATTTCCATTGTTTCCTAGCAAACTCTAAAATTAGCAGAGCTCGGTTCATGGTAACAGAGAATAGGAGAAGAGATTTTGCTTTGGAGCTAACTATCTGATTACAAAATGATGTGCTGGACGAAAAGGGTTAACAGTAAAAAGGATCTTTTGATACCATGTTCGGAGAAAGGTTGGAAAGGAACTATGGTTTTTATGATAATATTGGAAAGGAACTAGAGAGTAGATGATTTTTCTCTTGCTTTACCCAAAACGAGATGGGAAAAAAAGGCCTTAATCTCAGTATGGTCAGAAATAGAGTTCCCGTTCGTTATCTACAAGGGACATAGTTTTTGTTCTATTTCTGAAACAATCAGAGTTTGCTTAAGGAAGGACCAGCTTGCTTGTTGCTTCAGGCATAATAGGAGCCAAGGAATCTTAAATCAACCACGTTGCCAGGTAATGTTAAATTCTTTCAGACAGCGGCATTTGTTCATAACTACTCTCCTTACCAACTGGAGGGGGATTGCTGCCATATATGGAAGGGTTACTAACATATGTAACATTGGGATTCTTTAATTTCCTATGTTTCCAGCAGCAATGTAATGAAATGAGTATGTCCGTCTAATATGTTAATACAATTTATTTGTCGTTCAATTCACGTTCAAGTAATACATTTTTTTGGCTTCTTCCCCAACCCAATGTTATGTGGCAAAGTTTCTGAGTCCAGATTCTCTGTCTAATATAACCCTGTCTTATTCTGTCTAGCTGAAAAATGTCATCGTTATTCTTAAATTTTAAACACTACGTTGCTCTCCCCAAAATGTGTGGCTTATGAGCCAAGTCGAGTTAGCCGATGTCCTCTGTCATCTTCTTCGTATCATCTTCTTCGTATGTATGTTTGAATTAAGACCCTACAAGGGTATTAAATGTGTTTGTGTATGATTTAGGATGGTGAGAGGTGATTGGTTGGAGACTTGGCAAATGTCATATTAAAGCATATATTGATATGTTGTTTGCATCAAATAAGTCGAAAAAAGAATGATCAATGTACTACCTCGTTTCTTGGAGCATATTATCCAAAATTAGACAGGGCATATACAAATATGCTTAAGATTATGAAATTTACACTTCAAGTATATCATATAGTCTAATTATTGTTTCTTGTGTTTAAGCTACAAATTTTTGTTTCGTTTTAAGGTTTTTATTAAGTAAATGTAACTTTGAGCTTCTAAATTGATTTTAGAGTGATTTTTTAGCAAATGAAAAGAATCATCACATTTATTTTAAGGTGATATTAGTTGATCAAATAAGTGTTAATGACCAATCAATGAGTATTATTACTTTACATAATTTCACTTTATTCTTGTAGTATTTCATTTTTAATGTATGAAAAATCTCAACTTTTTTCAATAAATGTTATGAAGTTAATTGACGAGAGAAAGGAAGAACAAAGGAGTGTCGAAAGGATCTCAAAGATAATAATTTCTAAGGGAAAATTAGTGAATATAGTAGACTTCCTTAATTTTAGCAATTTTCAAATAGAATTTTGATAGCTCTTTGTATCAAGAAGGAAAATTTCGTAAAATAACATGTAGTATGCTCCAACTACAGTTAAATTGATATTTTGTGAAATATATATTTCATTGTTCTGTTGTGTGATTAGCCATTGTGGGCATGCCTTAACTTACATAATTTTTTGTTAAAATTGTAGAAACTACATATAACGATTACAGTGAGTTTAGAGTTTAGTTTAATTGACTATTTTAGAGATTTAATCATTATTTATTTAAGTTTGATTTTTGTGTAAATTTTGATATAAAGTTCAAATTATACATGTGATGTACATTTTGGTATGTCAGACTTCCACCATTGGCTATCTTATATGTAAACGCATTCATATTGTAGTTATTTCATGTGCGTTTGGCACATTGTGGTGATCATTTTGTGTCATTTTATGTGTATTGAGAATCTATGACATCATCAAATGTGTTTGTGCATGATTTGAGGTGGTGAGAGATGATTGGTTAGAGACTATTAGTCAACATCCGATTTGAAATGATAGATACACCGTCCCGTTGCTTGGAGCATATCATCCATAATTAGATTAGGCGTATACAAATTTGTTAAATGGGATAAATTACTAGCACTTACCTTGAATATTGACAAACAGTATTTATCTTGAGTACTGATAAAGAATTGTGTGGGATAGTCAATACTTTTGGATATATATAGTTCATTTTGGAATATATCCTTTTATTGAAAGCTACTACAGAAATTGTAGCGTCGAGTATAGTTATATATATATATATTATAATAATAATAATAATAATAATAATTGGAAATTTTTTAATTTAATATATAATACTTAATTACATACTTACTTGAGTGTGAATAAATAGAATAAAAAGTGAGAAAATATTTATATTATAGATCATTTTAATTAAAGATGATTTAATTACTTGTATTGAGATTTCTTTTAATTATTAATAATATCATATATTTATTTATATTTGCGATGTGGGCATTTTCCAGAATAATTGAACCTTTTAAGATATTTATAAAAATTTTGGTTATTTTTTTAAATATTGTGAATTTGTATACCATAGAATGATAAACAATATCGCTTTGAATAAAACAACATTGGCTAGGTGGAGCTTCCAGTTGCCTAAGACAGATAAAGTAGTCCAATCTCCAATGTAAAATACTAATTGGCATGCCTTTTTATTTTTATTTGATACTTTTTGTATGGCACGTTGAGGTGAATTGATAAAGCGGAACTCGATTTGATAAAACTGGCAAATCTTGTCCCTCCCAGAACCAAAAGAAAGCATGCAAAACAGAGACGGACAGGGACATGTTGTCCTTGCCCCACGTGACGTCTTATCTACGTTTGGACCTGTGTTATGTCTTATCTATAAGAAGTGACGTTGTTTAGGCCTCCTTCTCGGTTTGCGTCTAAACTCATATCAAGTTTCTTTGGACTAGGTATGGGTTGTTGCCTTGTTGGTGGAGTGCTTGTACGAGTAAATATTGTTGGAGCTTTCTCTATTTTAAATTTATCATTTATCTATTCTTAATTAATAATAAATAATAAAAGTTCACTTTTATGAATTTTAAATAATAAAATAATAAACAAAAAATAAGCTTTGACAATAATTAAAAAATCAACAATTGCATAATTTATTAAAAAAATTTAATTAAATAATTATATTTTGATTAGTGATTTTGATTCTATGATTCCATTAATTTAAATTAAATATATTTTTCTCCTGCACACAATCTTATATACAATCATGACTTAGACTGTATTATTTATTGCACTTGATTAATATAGAATATGAGCTAGCATACAATTGTGTGTTCAATTAAGAATTGTAATTTTTAATAATTTTAATTTAAATGACATCTAATTTTTTAATAATATCATTTTGAGATTAAAATATCACCTTAACTTAAAAAGAAATAAAAATTGAGTAAAATAAGATAATTTAAGATTAAAGTCAAACATGTATTTTTAATGTACATCAATTATTAAATTTATATAAGGAGGATTTATATAATAATAACTTAATGATTTAAACTATTTTTATATATGAATCACTTAACTCTGTTTTAAAATTAGTAAAAAAATTAATAATTGACATGAAGAGATTTGATGATGGACGTGTTATAACTTAATCACTCCACTTTCTTCTTAATGACAATTAATGAGAAGGATGAATACACTGGATAGAGCAGTGGGTATTAAACCAGAAAATAAAGCAATTGAAATGACGTTCTCATTTCATTTCTTGAAATCCAAATACAAGTTCAAAAGAGATCAGTATTCTCAAAGAAAGGGGGATTGAGAGGAGAGAAACAGTACAACAGTACTAAGGAGGAAGGAGATGCCCAGAGAACAATTGGAATCATTCGTACCCTCACTCATATGCTCTCCTATGCTTATAACAGAATTACTTAACGAATTACATAACAAAATCAGCATATCTCACAGGTGGTTGTCTATCACGTGTGGAGCGTTGGTGTGGCTCGGCAGCTGTAGAGTGTTCCCTATTGTGAGTGGAAGTCAAAGATGGGCCTAGGTCGATGACATTACCCCCACCATCGAAGGAAATCTTGTCCTTAAGGTTAGTGGTGTCAACAGGAGGATCAAGCAGTGGCAATGGGATACTCTGTGTTGTAGGATCATTCATACACTTTTTCAGGACTGAGACATGAAGCACGGGATGAAGTCGAGAAGATGCTGGCAGGTCCAACTTGTAGGCGACATTCCCAATTTTCTTAAGCACGCAAAAGGGGTCGAAGTACCGTTGTCCCAGCTTTTGATTTCGGTGTAGACGAAGCAAAACCTGGCGATATGGATGTAGTTTAAAAAAACCAATCACCAACTTGAAATGAGACATCACGCCGATGTTTGTCAGCCTGGTTCTTCATCTGGACTTGAGCCTTGAGCAAATTAGCCTTGAGTTGTTGCAGGAGGAGGTCGCGGCTGGCCAGTTCAGTGTCAAGTTCGGACATCTTAGCAGTACCTGGTACGTAGCGGATAAGAGTCGGTGGATCGCGACCGTACAAGGCCCAAAAAGGAGTCATGCCGGCAGACACGTGAT
>JANTPM010000245.1:40387285-40402044 GCA_025434745.1 Erythroxylum divaricatum | reverse complement strand
GGGCCTTGCCGTCAAAATGGAAGGCTGCCATGGTGATGCGCACCGTATCTTCAGTTTTGTAAAACTCGAAGAACTCCTTGGCGTTAAATATCCATGACTCTGGATCGGTGCCGTCGAACCGTGATAATTCAACTCGTGCAGGTTTTGGTTTAAATGGAAACTCCTTACTGTCTGATTCATACCTTACCCGGCGATGGTTGCCACCTGTCCGTGAGGATTCAGGGTGATCGGTGGTGAAAATAAAGCCGCTACTGTTAGCTGGCCCCTGATGCGCAAGCATCTCGTTCAAAAGCTGACCCAAGTTAACCAATTGATGAGTAATGTCCTCCATTTGTTGTTGCATTGAGCAAATTATGGATTGAAGTGAGGTCGTTGCTGTGGCCTGATTGGCAATGTCGGAGCTGAGTTTGGAGACAACTGCATCAAGTTTGGTGAAGCGGGTTCCGTCAGCCATGGGGAGGGAGATCAATGAAAGCACCAGATGGTATACACTGAATAGAGAAATGGATGTTAAACCAGAAAATGAAGCAAGTAAAATGACTAGTGAAATGACGTTCTCATTTCATTTCTTGGAAATCCCAAATACAAATTGAAAAGAAATCAGTATTCTCAAGAAGGGGAGCTGAGGAAGAGAAGCAGTACAGCAGTACTAAGGAGGAAGAAGACGCCCAGAGGACAATTGGGATATTTCGTTACCTCACTCCTATGCTCTCCTCTGCTTATAACAGAATTACATAACAAATTACATAACAAAATCAGCATATCTCGCAGGTGGTTGTCTGGCACGTGTGGAGCGTTGGTGTGGCTCGGCAGCTGTAGAGTATTCCCTGTTGTGAGTAGAAGTCGAAGATGGGCCTGGGTCCATGACATTACCCCCACCATCGAAGGAAACCTTGTCCTCAAGGTTAGTGGTGTCGACAGGGGGATCAAGCAGTGGCAATGGGATGCTTTGTGTCTTAAGATCACTCATACACTTTTTCAGGACTGAGACATAAAACACAGGATGAAGTCGGGAAGATGCTGGCAGGTCCAACTTATAGGCGACATTTCCAATTTTCTTAAGCACGCAAAAGGGGCCGAAATACCGTTGTCCCAGCTTTTGATTTCGGTGTAGATGAAGCGAAACCTGGTGATAGGGCTGTAGTTTAACAAAAACCCAATCACTAACCTGAAACGAGACATCACACCGATGTTTGTCAGCCTGGTTTTTCATCCGGACTTGAGCCTTGAGCAGATTAGCCTTGAGTTGTTGCAGGAGGAGGTCGCGGCTAGCCAGTTCAGTGTCAAGTTCGGACAGTTTAGCAGTACCTGGTACGTAGCGGATAAGAGTCAGTGGATCGCGACCGTACAAGGCTCGAAAGGGAGTCATGCCGACAGAAACGTGATGGGCGGTGTTGTACCAATATTCGGCCCAAGGAAGCAACTTAACCCAAGTGTGTGGAGAGTCCGATGCGTAACAACGCAAATACATTTCGAGGACCTTGTTGACAACCTTGCTCTGGCCATCGGTCTCCGGATGGTAAGCCGAGCTAAGAGCACGAGTAGTTCCCTGCAAACGGTTCAGCTCCTCCCAAAAAGAACTAAGAAATAATGGATCACGATCGCTAATTATCTTAGAGGGAATTCCATGAAGTTTAACAACACCATGCAAGAACACATCCGCAAGTTTCACAGCAGTAAAATGACTGGGTAAAGCGAAGAAGTGGCCATACTTGGACAAGCGATCAACAACAACCAGAATAACGGTCTTACCGAAGGAGGGAGGCAGCCCAGTGATGAAATCCATTGTAATTTCCTCAAAGACCTGAGTGGATAATGGGATGGGTTGTAACAGCCCAGCTGGGGACAACTGAGAGGACTTCATTGTTTGGCAAATCAAACACTCGCGTACGAAACATTGTACATCCTTGCGCATCGAGACCCAATAAAAATTGGCAGCATCACGGTGGTAGATACGGGTAATGCCCGCATGGCCTCCAATAACAGAACTATGAAACTCCATAAGAATAGAATGACGAAGTTGTTCACGGTTGGGAACTACTAACCGATGTCGATAAAAAAGAAGGCAATCATGGATTGTAAAGGACTGGAAATCAGGATCTTGTTCAATTACCTTAGTGTGAATTTTCAGTAGTTCCGGATCAGAGGAGTTCAACCTGCGAAATTCAACGATGCGCTCAAACTGAGGAACTGAAAAGGCTAAAAAGCAATCTGTCGGGACCCGAGAAAGTGCATTAGCGACAGTATTTTGCTTGCCGGGACGATACAGAACCTCAAAATCATACCCAATCAATTTGTATAGCCAATATTGCTGTTCTGGAGTTTGTATAGTCTATTCGGTGAGATTTTTAAGGGCCCGTTGGTCAGTGATAATCGAGAAACGACGACCCAGAAGATATTGTCGCCACTTGCCGACTGCCTGAGTGATGGCGAACATTTCTCGGTGATAAGCGGGGGCAGCCTGCATACGAGGAGACAATTTCTGACTATAATAGACTATCGATTTACCCCTTTGATTCAGAACGGCACCGGTGCCTGTGCCAGATGCGTCGGTCTCGATGACGAATGCACTTAAAAATTTGGGTAACGTTAGCACCGGAGCATTGCTAAGGGCAGTCTTCAACTGGTCAAAGATTAATTGTTCAGCCGTACTCCAAACAAAACTGTCTTTCTTGAGAAGATCCGAAAGGGGTGAAGCTAGACGTGCAAATCCCTTGATAAATCGTCGATAATAGCCAGCGAGGCCTAAGAACCCACGGAGACCTTTGACTGAAGAAGGGGGCGGCCATGATTGGATTGCCGCAATCTTGGCCTGATCAACCCGTAAGCCATCCTTAGCAATAACATGGCCCAAGTACGCAATCTGCTCCTGCCCAAATACACATTTGCTACGCTTAGCGACCAATTGATTAGCGCGCAAGACCTAAAAAACAGTCACAAGGTGAGTCTTATGCTCCTCCATAGATCGACTGTAGACGAGTATATCGTCAAATAAAATCAGCACAAATTGCCTCAAGTATGCCTTAAAGATGTTGGTCATGGTGGCCTGAAATGTTGATGGTGCGTTGGAAAGACCGAACGACATTACGAGGAACTCATAATGACTCTCGTGTGTGCGAAATGCCGTCTTGAAAACATCGTCCGAGCGGACTAGGATTTGGTGGAATCCGGCAAGGAGGTCCAATTTCGAGAACACTTGTGCTCCAAATAATTCATCAAATAGTTCATCAGCCGTCGGGATCGGGAAGCGATCGCGAATTGTGATAGAGTTAAGGGCCCAGTAGTCCACACAAAATCGCCATGAGCCATCCTTTTTCTTAACCAAGAGGACCGTAGAGGAGTAAGGGCTGGTGCTATGGCGAATAATGCCCTCACGCAACATGGCCGAGACCTGCCTCTCGATTTCTTGCTTCTGATAATGAGGGTACCGGTAGGGTCGCACATTCACTGGTTTTGCCTCGGCAGTAGTATGAATGGCGTGATCTGTGGGGCGTCGAGGAGGGAGCTGCGAGACAGGTTGGAAGACATCCGAGAATTGCTCAAGTAAGGAATCAAGTGCAGAGATAGAAGTAGATGTAGCAAGCTCAGACAAAAAGTGGATCCGAAGACTAGGCGGCCACCGAACTCACATCGATGCAACGTCGTAAAGAATTCAATTGGATGTCAATCAGGCTGGCAGCCTGGATCCCATGCCAGCACACAGATTTGCCCTCGTTAGTGAAGCGGAAGGAGCAGTTGGCGTAATCAGTAACAATCGGCCCAAAGTAGCCAACCAAGCCACCCCCAAAACAATGTCAGACCCATATAATGGCAATACGTAGAAATCAGTTGAAATCCGTGTTCCCTGAACTGTCAAAGGAACATCACAAATCTTACCTTCACAATGGAGAGCATCGCCACTCCCGACCAAAACTGGAAATGTAGCAGTGGAGTCTACCAGAAAACTCAGATATTTAGCAACCTGGCTTTGAATGAAATTGTGGGTACTTCCTCCATCAAGAAGAATCTGAACTGGATGACCCAAAATATGACCCAAAAATCGGAGAGTGGCCAGCGATTGACAACCGGAGAGGGCATTGTAGGAGATCATCGTGTGGGATGAGGAATCGGAGGGTGGGGCGCTTGCGGTAGGTGGGGGTGGTGGTAGACAGCCGGAGTCGTGATATTCCGACGACGTGGGCGACTTCGGCGATTGCAGGGTAGGTGACGCAGGTGGCTGTGGTGGTAACTCATGATCAGCCATGGAACCATCGTCATCAAGGAGGAAGAGCTGTGGTCTGACGCACTTGTGCCCCCTAACAAATTTATCATCACAATAAAAACAGAGCGCAAGTTCTCTTCTCTTTTGGGCTTTAGCCTGAGTTAAATGCCTGACAGTGGGCCTTGGAGCATCAGCAACAGCCATAGGCCGTACAGGAGTGGGTAGAGGGGTTGGAAGTAACCCTGGGCTAAATCCTCGTCCTTCCGTGAAGCCTGTCCCTTTAATCAACATTTTGCGAGTCTCGGCGAGTTTAGCCTCCTGTAAATGAGCCAAACTAATAGCATGATTAAGAGAAGTGGGTCGAAAGGATAATACCTCAGCCTTAATGTCTGCTCGTAGCCCAGAAACGAAACAATCAACAAAAAATGAACCCGACAAGCCCACAGTCTGGTTTGCCAAGTTTTCGAAGCGACTTTGATACTCTTCAACAGTCATCATTTGATGTAACTTAGCCAAGAGCCCTTGAGGGGGTTCGAGATCGGTTTGTTTAAAGCGGTCGATCATGGAACGGGTGAAGTTGGCCCAACAAGACAGTTGTCGATTGCATTTCATCCACTGATACCATCGGCGAGCCTTGCCTTCAAAATGGAGGGCTGCCATGGTGATGTGCACCGTATCTTCAGTCTTGTAAAACTCGAAGAACTCCTCGGTGTTAAATATCCATGACTTCGGATCAGTGCTGTCGAACCTTGATAACTCAACTCGTGCGGGTTTCGGTTTAAAAGGAAACTCCTCACCGTCGTATTCATACCTGACTCGGCGACGGTTGTTGCCTGTCCGTGATGACTCGGGGTGATTGGTAGTGAAAGCAGAGCCGCTACTGTTAGCTGGCCCCTGATGCACAAGCTTCTCCTTCAAAAGCTGACCCAAGTTAACCAACTGATGAGTAATGTCCTCCATTTGTTGTTGCATAGAGCAAATTGTGGATTGAAGGGAGGTCGTTGCTGTGGCCTGAGTGGTGACGTCGGAGCTGAGTTTGGAGACAGCTGTATGAAGTTTGGTGACGCGGGTTCCATCGGCCATGGGAGGGGAGAAAAAAATTTACTCTCAATGAAAGCACCAGATGGAATACACTGGATAGAACAATGGGTATTAAACCAGAAAATAAAGCAAGTGAAATGACCTTCTCATTTCATTTCTTGAAATCCAAATACAAGTTGAAAAGAGATCAGTATTATCAAAGAAAGGGGGATTGAGAAGAGAGAAACAGTACAACAGTACTAAGGAGGAAGAAGACGCCCAGAGGACAATTGGAATCATTCGTACCCTCACTCCTATGCTCTCCTCTGCTTATAACAGAATTACTTAACGAATTACATAACAAAATTAGCATATCTCGCAGGTGGTTGTCTGTCACGTGTGAAGAGTTGGTGTGACTCGGCAGTTGTAGAGTGTTCCCTGTTGTGAGTGGAAGTCGAAGATGGGCCTGGGTCCATGACAGATGGTGGAACAAACTCAAATGAATTAAAGGTCAAGTTACTTTGCTTCTTCCCTTCATAACTTGTCCAGTATGGAAGAAAAAAGACAGCAGGCGAGCTGGAAAGTGGAGGCGTGTCCATGCTACTTCCACCATCGACGGAATGAGGATTATTGACCCAGTTCGGTCACAGCCATTTAAGTATTTAAAAGTCATTTTAATTTATATTTTTAAGTATTAAAGCAAGTTTTTTTATTCAAATTGATATATTTTAAAGATAATTAAAATTATTTTTATTTTAAAATTAATATTTAAAACTTAAATTATTCATAATTTATATTAATAATTAGTATTAAATAATTAATTCTAAAATTAAATTAAATTATTTATAATTCTTATTAATAATTACTACATTAAATAATATATAATTTATAGCTTTGTCCTCCAAGTTCCCTTCATAATCTTTTGCCAGTTTTGTTCAATTCACTACAAAGATTTATTGTTACTACAACAGCAAACTATATTTCAGGAACTTTGCATTAGCCAATCAATTGAATGATATTTTAAATTTTAACCATCTCATCTTATCCTTCAAATATAAATAGAGATAATATTTTATTATTGTATAAAGTTTTAGTTTTTTATTTATTTCAAAGTTAATTTACATATTTTTAGGGGGTAACAGTTAAGTTCAAGCTCAATCTGGCCTAATCTGATTTGAAGTTAATAAATTTGATAAATTTGACATGTTTTGAGTCGGGTTTGAATTCAGATTATCCGACGCATCCTAAAATTTCAAAATTTTATAAAAATGAGAGTTATTTTCTATTTTAATTTTTAAAAATTAGAACGAGGGCTATGGGTCGTGCTTAGGGCCTAGGCATCCCAATCCAAGCCATCCCATTGTCAAGCTCATATACTTCATTGGCATCAGAACCTAAAGAAACAACAAGAACAAATTAGTGTCTAATTGAAATATCCACTCCTCTACAAATATTTATGGTTTATTACAACAAATAAAATTTCCCATTAGTTTCACTTCTATTTTTTTATTGTATTTTATTTATTGTTTTTATTTTTCGTTTTTATATTTAAAAAAAATTATTTAGATAATATTTATAATAAAAACTAAAAACAAAAACAAAGTTGTAATGAAAAACAAAAAAAGAAATGAAGTTTGATTATATCATGTTTTTATTTTTAATTATACTAAGATGTTAACATTAAATTTTAATTCAATTATTTTTAATATATCAAATTGTATTATAAATTAATTAATTCTCATTATGGTTAAAAATAAAATGTATGAATATTTGTATAGAAATTTACACATCAATTGTATATAAACTATAAAAATTACTTAAAATCATTTTAATCAATAAAAGATGTTCATCATACTATGATGCTTCAAAGCATGATAGTATCATTATTTATAAAAAGAAATATAAATCAATTAAAACTAATATAATCATTCCACATTTATCTAGCAACTTCATCCCACTTATGAGATATACTTAAAATTTGTGTTGTGGTGATATTATAATTCACTTGATCGGTCGATCAATGTACATATTGGTCAACTAATATTTCTCTTAGTTCACCAGTGCCTTAACGACTAGTAAATATAGTGCATTTAATGAATACAAGTCGACCAATGCTTTGTAAGTAGTTATTTTAACCGCTAATTCTTGACTCTAACAGTTAGGAACTCAAAACAGTATAAAGTATTTTCTCATTGATTTTAGATGTAATTTATACACATTTCTAAGTATGTTTAAATCATTTGAACATAATTATCTCAAAATTTATATGAGTGAGTCTCTTTAGAGTTATTAAGTAATAAAGTAAAATATTTTGAGTTGTAATATTTAGTTGGAGTAGTATATTATTGTACTTGGAAATGATGCAAGTGAAATTGAGGTCCCTCCTCACTCTGAGAGAAGATTGTAAAGAGTTCTCGTGTTGCTAAAAAATATTATGAAAAGGTTGATGTTTGCCTTAAAAAGAAGAATTATAGTATAATTCTAAGAATAGTTATTTGTTAAACCATTATTACTCGGTTTACATTCTCTTTTTTTTTTATCCTCATAAATTATTATTTAATTATTTGCTTAATTTATATTAAATAATTTCTTCATCTTTATTTATATTAATTGTTATTAATTGAAAACATAGATTAGAATTATTTTAATTTAATAAGTACTCAACTATGCTCTTTTGTTTAAATGTTGAACTAATTTAATCATTAGGGACATTCTTTAATTTTCTATGATTTGCGTGTGCACACAATGGACATGTCTAAATAAGAAATAAGGTAGACATGATCGTTCACATGACCTTGAACTTAACATAATTTTATAAATATATTTTTTGTAATTTTTCGAATTAATTAGCAGGTGTTTGCTTCTTTTGATTTTACGTGATATTATAATTATGTTTTTGTCTGTTGAATATACCAGGTACGTGTACAAGTCACTATGCAATGTTTTTTTTAATGGGAGAAGTAAGAGAAATAATTAATAGTTATGTATATTCTTTCTTCGTTTGAATTTATTCAGGAGTTTAATAGTTACGTTTATTCTTTGCTTATGCGTGTAATATGCCGTATACTTGCTAATAAATGTAAATAACAAAAGTGGCCCAGTTGCAAGGTGACAACAGGAGAAGGAGATATGTATGGCGTTGTTACATGTACTTCAAAGGCACACGTAGATGGAGGTTAGTTACGACGAGGAGTGGATCAATTGGTCCAGATTTCTCACTTAAGACTCTCCTTATAGGAGGTATTGAGTTTGAGCCACGCTAAAGGAGGAGAAATATGTATGTTTCTATTGATGATCCTCTAGCCTCCTGGTATAGCTCTTTGATCAGATCAATTATGGGCGCCTCGTTTCTAACAGTAGTGTAGGAATTAGAGCTGTTAGGAAATCTGGGGGCTGATGGGAACCTGATGCTTGACAAAGGGGAGGCCAGTTATCGATCATCAATATGAACAATCAAGTATGTGAAGACTCCTTGTACGTAGAAGTATACAGGCTACGTAAGAACCTGAGAAATCTTAAAGTTCCAGATTTACATCCTCTAAACTCTTGGGATATAGTCGTAGGAGTTTAGAATTAGTCCGACTAAGTTGAGATACCTAATGTAATAAAAAAAAAGTGCTAGTTATTGCTTCTGAAGTCAAAGTGAACATCTTCTGTCATATCTTATCTGGTCATTAGTTGAAGCGTGGCACTGACATGAATATATAACCATCAAAAAATGATTTTGAACTCGTCCAGACACATTTTAACTTATCAAGTTGTGTTCCGAGTTAACTTAGTAATTGAAACCATTACTTTAGTTGTATGTATGATTTGTAACAGAAGGAAAATTAACTAGCACTTTTTTTTTTAAGTAACCTAAAACTTAGTTTTAGGTTACTTTAGCATGTCCTTTTTCTTTGTTTTTCTCTGATGATCATATCACTAGAAAATTAGGAACAGCTCCTTTTGGTGAATGAAAAATAGTTAAATTTGAAGTTTTAAGTCAAATCATAAAACAAACAAAGCAAATATCATAAGCAGCTTCTAATTATTTGTTTCAATAATATATATCCACATTGAAAAGTTTAATAGAGATTGGGCTGAGTCATAAGTCTGTCGAAGCTTCCACGCAACCACAAGACAATGTCAAACGCACATCAAAAGCAAACTTTTTCTGAAAGCTGTCCATGTTACGTTACGCAGTAAAGGCTGACTATGAATTGCGGTACCTAATAAT
Organism: Erythroxylum divaricatum; assembly: GCA_025434745.1. Classification (NCBI taxonomy): domain Eukaryota; kingdom Viridiplantae; phylum Streptophyta; class Magnoliopsida; order Malpighiales; family Erythroxylaceae; genus Erythroxylum; species Erythroxylum divaricatum. The sequence goes on along the minus strand of JANTPM010000245.1, from coordinate 40,392,604 downwards.
GTTACCTAATAATATTTTCAAGATGAAACTTGTAATTGGAAGGAAAGTTACAGATTATTATTTATAGTTGGTGACTAACACTTGCTGAATGGATAGGGATAGTTGATTAATTTTTCAAGTACATCTGTCTCCTTCTCAAGCATCATCAACGAAAAATATACCTTATAATATTACCCAACTATTTTGAAACTCCCTAAATTCAACAAATCAAATAACTATAAACCCAAGTCTAATTGAGTTTTTAGTAACTTAAGGCCTAATCAAGGCTAAATTCAAGCTCAATTAGGCTTTGACATAAAGTTCGATTAAGCTAGGTAAGACTTTAAAATTTAAAGAGATATTCTAAAAATTTTATTAAATTTTAAATACAATTTATTTTGCATTTGTAATAGAACAAAAAAGTATAATAGAATCTAAGTTTTCAAATGCAAAAAATTACAAAAAAATAAATCAGTTAGAGAAGTTGGAGATTGAAGTACAACTTAAACGTATATAAACGCACAGAGACAATGGTACAGAGTTTTCCATGTTAATCTAAATAAAACCACACAAGTAATCTTCATTTTCAAAAAAAATAAATAAATTACATAAAAACAGTAAATCAAAAAGTAAAGATTAAAGAAGTTCGTGCTTTCAGTCGATTTATAGCAGTTGTCATTTGGCTTATTTGATTTTCAATATTTCTTTGTTGATTTTCAATGTTTCGAATACTTGCTTCAGTACTCCGCTAAAATGTCAGAGTTTTAGTGGCAAAAGATTGAACTATATCTTTCAAAGAAGCCTTATCTTCGAAATTGGATGTTGTATTTTGATTTTACCGAGGTACGTATGGTTGTCTATACTGTTGAAAATTTATGATCGCTTGCTACCCTTGAGGATTTCCATAATGCAAATTCGGGTGATTACGCCATCTCGGATTGTAGCTGTTGAAATATGGGTCTTATCTCTTTTGACTTGGTCCAGCAAAACTTCCCACGACATTCACCTGTTCTGCATTTCCATCCTACAAAATCGAACATGCATCAGTAGAATATCCTAATATTGAACATATGCCACATACCTTTGCTTCTTCTTTCTTGGTATCTGCCAATTGTCGCACCAAAGAAGTGATGTCATGCAATCTTTTCTCCAATGTGGTCACATTTACTTCATTCACAATTTTTGATCTATCCTCATTACGTATTCCAAATTATTGAGTGTTAGAAGCCATGTTCGTGATCGAGTCCCTTGTGGCCGTCTGTGTTTTGTTAACTAAGGCACCACCGCTTATAGCATCAATCATACTCCTATTAGAAAGCAAATGATCTTCGTGAAAATATTGAATCAATAGCTGGTCGGTTATTTGGAGATGTGGACAGCTACTGCATGGTTTTTTAAATCTTTCTCAATATTCATAGAGTGTTTCTCCCGTATGTGGTCAAATTCCATAAATTTCCTTCCGAATATTGGTTACTCTTGACGTTGGAAAATATTTCTCAAATAAAAGCCTTTTCATTTTAACCCATGTTTGCACGTTTTTTCCAGCTGAGTAGTACAACCAATCTTGGGCATCACCTTTGAGGAAAAATGGGAGGGTTCTCAGCTTAATCTACTCTTCTGTCATATTTGTCAGCTTCATTCCCATACAAACTATGTCAAATTCCTTCAAGTATTTGTACGGATCTTCTCTCGATAAACCCCTGAAAATAGTTAATAAATGAATCAGCCCAGATTTTAATTCAAAAGTATTGTTGTCACATAAGTTTGGAAAGTTAATGTAGTAGGGATGTTGAGCGTTTGTGGGCATGGCTAGTTCACGAAGAGTTTTGTTCACTGCCATTCGTTCCATTTTCTGCATTTGTTTCTAATGTTTTGTCTATTTCTGCAACCTTTTTGTTGTCTTTTCGATCTCCGAATCAAATAACAATTGAGTTGTTTTGTCTACTTATGTAATATACATATACAGTTGAAAGATTCCCTAGCAACGACGCTAAAATTTGGTATTGTTGTCCCCTACAACCAAATTCAAAAAGAAATTAACTTCTTTTAATACAAATTAATGTAGTAGTGAAAAGTGGGTATCATTCTCACGAAATTTTTTTAATGGCAATTGAAAATCAATAAAAGTAATTGGATCTAAATATTTAATCAAAAAACTTTAGTTTCGGGTCATCGATGTTATCACACTAAAATGGATCATCGATATAAAATTCAGTTCATTAATAAACATTCATTGGAGGATGTTTTCTCTTAAGTGTGAATGATTAGAAACATGTATTCTAAACATTCTTATTAATTAATAACCTAGATACGGTCGTAGGTTCAATTGAATAATAGCATTAAGAACCAAGAAACCAATAAACGAGATAACACATGTACAACATGCATTTAATCAAGATGAGTATCTTTTTAAAAATTTCCACTCTAACGTAAAGAAGGTAATTCTAATTGCTACTTGTGATTAACAAAATTGAACTTTATATTTTATTAATCTAGCTATTAAATGAATCAGTTCATAATTGCCCACCTAGAAATCAATCAATTCAATTAGGAAAAGTAATTCAGAAACACTCAATTTTCATCAATAAAACAAACTTTATTGAAACATCTCACACATAATAGATGATAACATCGTTCCTTTCAATCAAGAAAAAGGGATCTAGCTACTCATAACGAAAGTAAAAATTAAAGAAATAACAAAACATATAGTCTTCATCCCTGGTTTTTTCCTAAAGAATCCGAAAATACTTAAAAGAAAATGCAGAAATGTCAACTCAATTGAAGGAAAAATATGCAAAAAATTCTAAACTATTCTACGACTAAAAGCTAATGTGAACAGTAACTTTTCTCCCCTTTTGTGCTTTTTTGATCCCTCTTCTCTTCTCTCTTTTTCTACAGATAATCCTTATTCCCACTTCAAGATGTCGATCTCCATTGATAAGATCGCAATATGATCTTTAAAGATTTTGAAAATCTGATATTTAAATTTGAAAACAGATCTGCAGATAATTTCCATCCTTGCACATGCCCACGCTTAGTCACTGAATTTGCTGTTAATTTGAAATTTTCAAATTTTCTTTGTTTCTTTTGCATCTTTTTGATTCAATTTCATCTTTGAAGTGTTGAAAATCACCTGAAAACAATTAAGAGACAATTCTATTAATTTTAAATAATAATTTCCAAACATTAAAGAGAATTAAATAGAAAATAAGTACAAAATAACAACTTAACTAAACAACAAGAACAATTTGGTGTCTAATTGAAACATCCAGTCCTCTAAAAATATTTATGGTTTATTACAACAAATAAAACTTTCCCTAGTTTCACTTCTATTTTTTTATTGTATTTTATAATTTTTTATATTTAGTTTTTATATTTAAAACAAAAAATTATTTAGATGGGATTTATATTAACAAACTCAAAATAAAAACAAAGTTGTAAAGAAAAACTAAAAACATATAAAGTTTGATTATATCATTTTTATTTTTTAATTATCCTAAGATGTTAATATTAAATTTTATTTCAATTATTTTTAATATATAAAATTGTATTATAAATTAATTACTTCTCATTACGGTTTAAAATAAAATGTATGAATATTTATATAGAAATTTACACATCAATTGTATATAATAAAATATATAAACTATAAACATTACATTAAATCATTTTAATCAATAAAAGATGTTCATCATACTATAATGCTTCAAATCATAATAGTAGCATTATTTACAAAAAAAAAATCAATTATAATTAATATAATAATTCCATATTTATCTAACAACTTCATCTCTCTTATGAGATATACTTGGAATCTGCATTGAGATGATATTGCACTCCACTTGATTGGCCGTTCAATGTACATATTGGTTGACTAATAATTCTCTTAATTGACCAGTGCCCTAACGACTATAGTGCATTTAATGTATACAAGTCAACCAATGCTTTGTAAGTAGTTATTGTGACGGCTACTTCTTAAATCTAACAATTAGAAATTCAAAGTTTTTTCTCATTAATTTTAGCATCAAGAACATTTTGATGTAATTTCCACACATTTGTAAGTACTTTCAAATCATTTGAGCATAATTATCTCAAATTCGTGTGGGTGAGTCTCTTTAGAGTTATTAAGTAATAAAGTAAAATATTTTGAGTTGATATATTTAGTTGGAGTAGTATGTTATTATATTTGGAGAAGATCCAGGTGAAATTGAGGTTATTCTTCACTTTGAAAGAAGATTGTAATGGGTTTCATGTTATCGAAAAATATTATGTAAAGGTTGATTTTTGCCTTAAAAAGAAGAATTATAGTATAATTCCAAGCAAAATTATTTGTTAAACCATTATTACTCAGTTTACATTCTCTTTTTTCTATCCTCATAAATTATTATTTAATTATTTGCTTAATTTATTTTAAATGATTTCTTCGTCTATATTTATATTAATTGTTATTAATTGAAAACATAGTTTAGAATTATTTTAATTTAATAAGTACCCAGCTATACTCTTTTGTTTAAATGTTGAACTTACCATAATTTTATAAATATATTTTTTTGTAATTTTGCGAATTAATTAGTAGGTGTTTGCTTCTTTTGATTTTACGTGATATTATAATTATGTTTTTGTCTCTTGAATATACCAAGTACGTGTACAAGTCACTATGCAATGTTTTTATTATGGGAGAAGTAAGAGAAATAATTAATAGTTATGTTTATTCTTTCTTCATTTGAATTTATTCAGGAGTTTAATAGTTATGTTTATTCTTTGCTTATGCGTGTAATATGTCGTATACTTGCTAATAAATGTAAATAACAGAAGTGGCCTAGTTGCAAGGTGACAACAAGAGAAGGAGATATATGTGGCGTTGTTACATATACTTCAAATGTTAGACTATTTAAATGGCCTATGTCACTTATCAATTTGAGTCCTATGTAAGGGTCTTTGACCCAGTTGAGACCCATTCAATAATACTCAATAACCATTATCTTGAGTGCGTTACATAGGACTCAAATTGATAAGTGTCATGAGACATTTAAATAGTCTAACAATCTCCCACTTGGCCCATGTTACGACTTGGTGATCCAACAACTTTCAGTGAACACAATACAAGGAATCGATCAAGTCATCCTTAACTAAATTAAGCTGATAGGATCATGGTGGTCACAAGTTATATAACCTGATTCCTTCCATGTATCACAAAATCAACTTAACTCAACAAACTTTAAGTGGGTAATTCGGTAATTTTTATCGCACAAATAATAATTAATGTATACAACATAATGTGGATAACCAATAAGTGAGCAAAAACATAAGACTGTAATTGAATTCAACAAGTGTCAAAAC
>JANTPM010000245.1:40373554-40387185 GCA_025434745.1 Erythroxylum divaricatum | reverse complement strand
TGACACATGAGTAGTTGCACCAGAATCTAACCACCAAGTATTTTTAGGCACATCAATAAGATTTGATTCAAAACATATTGAGACATAGTATGTACCTTTCTTTTCGAACCAAGCCTTTCTTTTTGAACATTTTTTCTAAAAGTGACCAGGCTTCTTACAGAAGTGGCACCTCTTATCTTTCTTGATTCGACCCTCATTAACTTTGCTGAGACCTTTTTTCTCTCTCTTCCACTTACCAAAGGACATGTCCTTTGGTCATGGTATATAAGTTGAAAAGACTTATGAAACGATTAATTCTTAACCATTGAGAAAATCAGAAAAGAAAGAAGACGAGAGGAAAAGGGTCTTTGACCCAGTTGAGACCCATTTAATAATACTCAATAACCATTATCTTGGGTGCGTTACATAGGACTCAAATTGATAAGTGACATGGGACATTTAAATAGTCTAACATCAAAGGCACACACAGGTGGATACAAGAATGTGTTATTGCTTCTGAAGTCAAAGTGAACATGTTCTGCCATATCTTATCTGGTCATCAATGGGATTCCCCTGTTTGCTTCAACCTATTTTGTTTCGCAAATTGTTGAAGAGTGGCACTGACATGACCATCAAAAAATGATTTTGAACTCCTCCAGAGACATTTTAAACTTATCAAGTTGTGTTCCAAGCTAATTTAGTAATTGAAACCATTACTTTAGTTGTATGTATGCTTTGGAACAGAAAACTATGGCAGAAAGCAAAATCAACGTTTTAGGTTACTTTAGCATGTCCTTTTTCTTTGTTTTTCTCTGATGATATGCATATCAGTAGAAAATTAGGAACAGCTACCTTTTGTGAATGAAAATTAGTTAATTTAGGGATTTAAGTCAATCCATAAAACAAACAAAGCAAATATCATAAGCAGCTTCTAATTATTTGTTTCAATAATATACATCCACGTTGAAAAGTTTAACGCAGATTGGGCTGAGTCGTAAGTCTGTCGAAGCTAATTGCCTCTCCAGGCAATCATAAGATAATGTCTAAGCTTGTCAAACTCACATCAAAGGCAGACTTTTTCTGAAAGCTGTCCATGTTACGTTACGTACTAAAGGCTGACTTTTTCTGAAAGCTGTCCATGTTACGTTACGTACTAAAGGCTGACTATGAATTGCGGTAACTAATAATGTTACCTAATAATATGTTCAAGATGAAACTTGTAATTGGAAGGAAAGTTACAGAATATTATTGATAGTTGGTGACTAACACTTGCTGAATGGATAGGGATAGTTGATTAATTTTTCAAGTAAATTGCCGGTCCAATGATATATATTTAAATACGTCTCAGAAGAATTACGCTTATGATAAGATGAAATGCAACCTTGTCTAATTTTGTCTCTATACGCTTCATTTTTTAATATTAAGGGCCCAACCAACACGTAGATTTTAATATATATTGCTCTCGTCAGCCAATGATGAGGTAATAGCCCAAATTCCTACGCTACCTATGTTTAAAGGAACATTATATAGTTGTTTGTAGTTTGTAAGCAGTAACTTAACCTGTACATAAAACGGTATCTCTGTAGCAAGCTTATGGACACTCACATGGTCGAGTGATTATTTTGAGTCTCTGATTTTTGTTGATTTAATGGTCATCTAACTTGACAAGCCTCTCAAGAACTTGATCAACGGTAGGTCGCTCCACTGTGTTGTCGCTTATACAGTCGAGTCCAAGCTTTGTTATGGCCTTGGCAGCCCTCATAGAGCATCCCTTTCTCTTCAGCTTTTCATGTACTGCATGTCCTTTGATGCTGCAGTCGCTCCTTGCCCAGTCACTGATGTGAACAGGCATAGTGCATCCGGCAAGTCTTACTTGCGTCTTTTTCATAATCATTTGCAGTATAACCACACCAAAGCTGTAGATATCATTTGGTTTGGTTCCAGCTTGTCCTGGAGTTTTTAAGGAAAAGTTTACCAATCCAAGGCTGTAAGTATCATGAAAGATCTAATTTGAAACTTACCATTGGTCAAAATGAGCGGGTCAGTGTACCCAAGAGTACCCAGCTTCAAATATTCTCCTTCTGAAGTAACAGTCCCGAAATCAGACAGCTTTGGCACAAAAACCTGATTCAATATCAAGAGGAAAGGCAATCAATAAAGCAGGGGTTGATGGAGATATTGAATTAATGATCTAAATCATGTCTTCAGCGTATCTCTACGTGTGTTTGACCTTATCCAAGAGAATATTTTGAGGCTTTAGGTCACGGTAGACAAGTGGAGGTGATTGACCATGTAGCTCCTCCATCGCACGTGCTACCCCAGTGATGATTTTAAGTGTGGTGAGCATTAATTGCCATCATAAGCTAATAAATGGGATAGATTTAGAATAGGACTTTCACTTAAAACAAACATTCTGATTAAGCAAAGCTAAATTTATACTTTCAATGTATGTACAGTTTTTCTTTCAGTTCAAATAAGGGGCCAACTTTTATTACGAAGAGAAAATCTAAATCCTAATTAACATGGCTGTTTGATGGAAATGTCAACAAAAGTGGTGTGGCACTTCTTAATTAGCAGAGGAAAAGAGATTCAACATAAATAAAGGTCTTGAGATGGAACCAAAATTTTTTGTCCAATATTAACCTATTTTATTATCTCAAATATTTATTTTGCGGGACCTATGTGGAGTCCACGCAAGACCTACACAGAACTTACATAAATAAACGGCTGAGATTCATTTGATACAATAAGACACCATAATATTAGACAGGAGATCTGGACTCCTTCAAATGAGTGTCTTCCCACGTCAGTTAAGTACAATGAAGTCAATCCATGCAACAAAACAGAACATTCAAAACAGAACATAAGAACAACGAACAAGACAAAGAAGGCTATTTTACTTAAAAGCTAAGCTATTCAGTGTCATGCATGATGTTATACATTACCTTGTAATTTACTCATCACACTTCCCCTTGGCATTAGTGGATAGACAAGATAAAACTTGTCTGTTGTTTCACAATGGCCAACCAGTTTAATGATATTTGGATGGGTAATTACATTCAGGTGCCTTATTTCTGCCTGACAAAAATAGGGAAGAAGATTAATGTTATTTGAAGTATAGACTACAGATTCATTCTGAAATTAAATTATGTTTTTAAGACAGTAAAAAGTAAAATGAAAATAGAAAAAAATAAGAACAGCCCGGAATCTAATGATCGAAGAAAAAGTAGAGTTCGACTCAAAAGTTGGATTTTGTGAAGATAATAAAAGGCCTTTTATAGATTTAACAGCGGGTTTTGTCTCATTTAACAGGCTATTTGTCCTATTTCCTCCTTTAGTCCATCATTATTCCTAAATAATTTAGCAAAAAACGCACAAACTTATTGAAACTTTTATTATAAGCAGAGTTTAGAGTTTATTAACAAGAATTAAGCTTGAGTCAACCATTATCTAAATAACTAGAACTAGTCATTTGGATAGTTATCCTTACCATTTATAAACTCTCTACTATTTTGATGTTTAATCAAAATAGGATACTCTAACAAAATTAGGACAGTACAAATATATATATATATATATATATTTAAAATCTTCTTTTTGCTTACTTCCCACTGAATCCTCGTTTTGATGTTGGCATTGCCAGACACCTTAACAGCTACTTGCAGGCCATTCACATTCTTCTCCTCCCTTCCGTGGATGATGCCACCATAAACACCGCCAAAACCTCCACGCCCAAGAAAGTTTTTCAGATCAAACCCATCCGTATATTCGTGCAGTTCCTCAGGAGTAAAAGAAATTATATTTGCAGAACCTACGAACAAGAATTGAGTTACTTTATTTGACAATAGAAGACGAACCTCTACAAGCTAATTGAGATTACTACTTTTAATTTGTAGGGAAAAGAAATTTTCTTCAATTCAGTTAAAAAAATCAATCAAAGTCTCAATTTACCATCATCCTAAATTGTTAAACATCTACAAAGCTAATTTGAGACAAAAGAAGTATCCTTGACGACAATATTCATAATTCAAGAACCATACCAGATTGTCACCAAGAATTGCTAAAAATATTATCGAATACCACAAGGAGTCACATCAGCCGTTACGTGACTGAGTGCTTCGGTTATGATAGTGTTCTGACGGTGATCGAGATATATGTGAATGAGAAAGTAAAAACACAAATAGATGGCGATGGGGATGAGTAAGAGACTCTGGTGGATTGGTTATTGTCGAAAAACATGTCAAAAGGCCTACAACAGAAAAGCTTTTGTGAAAGAACTGTGATGATGATGACTCACAGCAAAATTCTTGTGCCTCACCGGAGAAATGCGGCTGCTGCGAGACGTAACACGTTGAGTTCATGTTGAAAAGTGCCGGAGGTAGTGACGGCAACAGTGGAACATGGAAAAAATCCTAGGTAAGAAACGAGTTTGATATACAGGGGAACTTTAAAAAGGTGGTGGTGACGGCAGGGTAAATAATACAAAAGAACTGGACTTTCTAAAGCCGGAGAAGGTGGCGAACTGCGAAAGAATTTAACGTTGTTAGCTATGAAGAAGTTGGCGAAATGAAGAGGTTTCTTACCGTCCCCCGTGAGAATAGACTGACAGAAATTGACCGGCCTAAATCCCCACATTTCTTAACTTGATGGAAGATGAATACTAAAACAGGCAAGAAAGAAATTGGGAAGATCGATAGAGGTGTGATCGATTGTCAATAGCCGTGGGGCAAATGGGCAGAGTAAAACCACGGGGGGGTTTCCAGTATGTAATAGTAATAGGTTTACGTGAGGAGAGGGGAAGAAGCAGACAAGAAAACGAGCAAGTCAAATTTGCGTTTGGTCGGTGGGAAGAGCCAGTCAGAATCGTACGTTTTAGCTCTTTTTCGACAAGTGGTCCCCTGGTTAGGTCGTTAATTTACGTTTGGACTACAAAACCCTCACGGCTTGACGACCCCAAATCCTCTGCCCCTTTCCTGGCCCAACCCTGGCCCCCTCCCATCCTCGCCATTCATTTATGTAGGACTCACATGAATGAATGACTAGGATAAGAGGGGGTCAGGGTTGGGCCAGGGGAGGGGTACAGAGGATCCCCCTCCAACTTGACACCCCTCGAGTATGCGAGAGTGTACCTCATGCAGAAAAAAAACATCCTTTTTTGCGCAAGTTAAAAGAAAATTTTTGTGTTTTATGATGAGATTGTAATGTTTTGTTGTTTTAGAAGATGATTTTATTTGGGGTTGGCTTTTTTTTTATTGTTTTCTTATATGTTTTTACTTGGGGTGTAAAAATAATAAAGAACAGTGTATGATGTAGTGATTGCTCCACGCTTCTTTCATTGATTGAATGAATATTTATACAGAGATTGTAAGATTCGTATATCTGCACAGTTGAGCGTTAGTTACAACAGAATGGTGAGCTTGATTATCTATGTCACAGGTACATTTCTTATTGTGAGGGTTTTGATCTTTTGAGCTGAGTCTGGAAATGGGTCAAGACATGGGCTTGATTTGTTTCCTTGAATGTGTGATGTAGGGCTGTCTCTTACATCCCCTCTCAAACAAAACCGGGGAGTTGGGATAAGGTTGAGTTTGGAAATGAGATACGACAAATGTGCGGCTGTCAGCGACTTGGTGAGTAGATCAGCGACCTGGTCGATGGTGTTGACATACCACACCTCTAAGACGCCATCGGGGACCTTGTCTCGAATAAAGTGAAGATCCAGTTCAAAGTGTTTGGTGCGGGAGTGAAAAACTGGGTTGTGAGCTAAGGACCGAGCTCCGTTGTTGTCGCACCAGATAATGGGTGTCTGAGGCACGGTAAATCCAAGTTCGGAGAGAAGAGATGTGAGCCATATGACTTCAGTGGAGACTTGTGAGAGCGCCCGATATTCGGCCTCTGTACTGGAGCGAGCTACGATCGACTGCTTTTTTGAGTTCCAGTACACCAGATTCCCCCCCCGAGGAAGACACAGCCACCGCTGGTGAATTTCCGATCGTCAGGCGAGCTAGCCCAGTCGGTTACCGCTGTGGGTTATCGCTGTGACATTGTTGGCCGCACATTCAGTAGTAGCATTTAGGGCTACTACGAATAGTTAGTCGTGGTGCATAAGTGACCAATCGAGGAGGAGTAGGCCATTAGTGTGTTCAGCAAAGTCAACGGGATAAAGAGAAGCAAGGAAACAATAGTTAGAAGGCAACAACGGTTGAATTAGAGGTAAGATCAGTCAAACTTATCCTTCTATTCTTTCTTTGTTTCAGTTTAACACATTCTTCCTAGATCTAGCTTAGTTCTTTCTTACAAGGATCTGTTTTTCTTTTCTTTTCTTTCGTCAACAACTCTATTAGCCATTTTTAATGTTGTTCTGGAATTTATTAAGAGATGCTTTAATCTCTTCTTTTTCCCTTTGATTAGTTTTAATTAACCAGTATTTAGTTAGAAGTTCCTATGTTAATATGGATGTTGTGTTGCTTCTTCCGTGTTGGATGGGATTTGTGATTGAAGTTCCCGAGAATTTGGAGTTGTGTCCTTAATATTTACTATAACTTCATGGCTATTGATGGAGGAGGAGGAGCATGACAATAGTGTACGTATCTATAGCAAATATTCTACATCCTTTTTACGAAATGGATATTGAAACCGAAGATCTTCAACTTCTTTGAAGCATCTTCAAACAGTTCCTAGCAATTAGAGGAAAGAAGGAAGTTGTTCAATATAAAAAGTTGATTCTTGATAGGGTGAGCAACATAGAATAGGATATAATCTATATGTTTTTATTATTATTTCATGTTTGATGGTACAATCCTTTATAGGAAGAATAAGAGTAAATTAGGATCAATCACCATTAATGTTGATTGATCCGGTTCTGATGCTATGCCCTAATCTTAGCATTACAGTCAAAGCTTTCCTTTCTTGCATTCAGTCACATGTTTCTCTCACACTCCCCCTCAAGTTGAGTTGTGGGATCTCCAACGCTCAACTTGCTTAATACTTCACTAAAGGCTGTAGCTGGAACTGCCTTAGTGAGTATGTCTGCCAACTGCTCCTCGGACCTCACAAATGGAAGACATATGATGTTTTCTTCAAGCTTCTCTTTGATGAAATGCCTATCCACCTCCACATGTTTTGTGCGGTCATGTTGTACTGGATTTTCTGAGATACTGATTGCCGCCTTGTTGTCACACATTAACTCACAAGTTTCCTTCGGGGGAAAACCGATTTCTGTCAACAACTTTCTTAACCAGAGAACTTCGGCTAGTCCTCGAGCAATTCCTCGAAATTCTGCTTCAGCACTAGAGAGTGCTACAACTTTCTGTTTCTTACTCTTCCAGGTGACTAAATTTCCCCCAACAAGGGTAAAATATCCAGATGTCGATCTCCGGTCAACCTTGTTTCCCGCCCAGTCAGCATCAGTGTATGCCTTAATCTCCAAGTGACCATTCTTCTGAAACAGTACTCCTCTACCTGGAGTGTTCTTTAGGTATCTTACAATCCGAAGTGCTGCCTCCATGTGATCCACTTGTGGCTTATGCATGAACTGGCTGACTACACCTACTGCATAGGCAATGTCAGGCCTAGTATGTGACAAATATATAAGCTTTCCTATTAACCGTTGATACTGTCCACGATCAGCTAGTTCAGCCCCTTCCGTAATCTGGAGTCCATGATTGATCATCATTGGGGTGTCTGCTGGTTTGCAATCCATTAATCCTGCTTCTACAAGTAGATCCAATATATACTTCCTCTGTGAGATGAAGATCCCTCTTTTTGATCTCAGGACTTCAATTCCCAAGAAGTATTTCAGTCTCCCCAAATCTTTCATTTCAAATTCTTTAAAGAGTCTATCTTTCAAGGTTGAGATTTCTTCCCTGTCACTGCCAGTTATGATCATGTCGTCTACATATATGATAAGGCAAGTTATTAACTCACCTCGTCTCTTGAGAAATAGAGTGTGATCTGCGTTGCTCTGGCGATACCCATATTTTTTCATAGCCACTGTGAACCTCCCAAACCACGCTCTAGGAGATTGTTTTAAACCATACAACGCCTTTTTTAATCTACACCCTTCACCATCTCTGAAACCTTGAGAGAAACCTGGAGGGGCCTCCATATAGACCTCTTCTTTTAGATCACCATGTAGGAATGCATTTTTCACGTCAAACTGATGTAATGGCCAATCATGGTTTGCAGCTACCGAGAACAAAACGCGGATTGTATCTATCTTAGCCACTGGGGAAAAAGTTTCGGAATAATCAATACCATACGTCTGTGTATATCCCTTGGCTACCAATCGAGCTTTGTACCTCTCCACAGTTCCATCAGCTTTGTGTTTTATAGTGAAGATCCATCTGCACCCTACTGGTCTCTTTCCTTGTGGCATCCTGCACTTTTCCCATGTGTGGTTTTTCTCCAACGCATCCATCTCAATCTGCATTGCATTTCTCCATTCTGGGCTTTTCTGTGCTTCTTCTACTGTGCGAGGAATGCTAGTAGACATCAATGAATCCTCATACATATGTGCAGATTTAGCTAGACTCCCCCTGACCAGATTTGCCATTGGATATCTTGTGTTCCGAGGTTCATATTCTGGTTCATATCGCCTTGGTGGAACTCCTCTATTTCTCCTTGGAGGGAGTACATATCCTTCAGTGACTGGTTCTTCCAGAACTGCATTATTAGTGATCTCAACAACAGAATCTGAATTAAGTTCCTGATTAGAATCACTAACCTCAGGTATATTAGACGGTAGAACCACTGCGACTCTGTCATGCGCAATGGACGACTGTCCTGTGTTTTCAGAAGTAGACGCAGCGGCACCGCCTACTGACTCTGTTGGAACAATTTCAGGCAAGACAGGACTTGAGGACCCTGTTGGAACAATTTCAGGCAAGACCGGACTTGAGGACTTAAGGGTGATTGGGTTAAGTAGCCAACTCAGAGGATCATCTATAGAAGTCTCCCCCTGACTGCTGGGTTGGGTACGAAAGTAATATTCGGTTTCAAGAAAATCACAATCCATAGTGGTGTACATACGACTTGTGATAGGATCAAAGCAACGATATCCTTTTTGATGGACACCATAACCGACAAACACACATTTTACTGCACAGGGATCAAGTTTGGTTCGGTTGATTTTGGGTATATGGACATATACTGTACAGCCAAAAACACGTGGTTGTAGTGTCAGGGCGGGAGGTATTTTGGTATGTTGAGCTAGGGTGTTAAGAGGGGTTTGAAGGTTAAGAATTTTGGTGGGTAGACGGTTTACGAGGTAGGTGGCGGTGGCAATGGCTTCTGGCCAGTAGTGTTTGGGTACTTTGGATTCAAGCATAAGGGCTCGGATTATTTCTAGGAGAATACGGTTTTTTCTTTCCGCCACACCATTTTGTTGCGGAGTATGTGGGCAAGTGGTTTGGTGGATGAGTCCCTTTGTCCGGAAAAAATCTTGCATTTTTTGGTTGATATATTCCCCCCATTGTCTGATCGGAGTATCTGAATGGATTTTTGGAATTAGGTTTGGATTAGGGTAAAAAAAGGCTGCAAATTTTTCAGATACCTCAGATTTATGTTTCAAAAAATATACCCAAGTCATTCGGGTACAATCATCAATAAACAGGAGAAAATACGAAAAACCATTTTTACTGGAAACCGGGCCCGGGCCCCAAACATCCGAATGTACTAATGAAAAAGGAACATCTGCTCTAGTATTATTGGGATGAAACGTTTGTTTGTGACTTTTGGCCAAAATACACGTTTCACATTGAAGAGAATTATTATGACTAAAAAACTGGGGAAATAACAATTTAAGGTACCCACTAGACGGATGACCCAGGCGTTGGTGCCATAACCAGGCCTGCCTATTAACCGTTCCGTGAGCCAGCATTGCAGTACCTTGTTGGTCCACCTCATCAACATAGTAGAGTCCATCGCGTTCAGAGCCACGCCCAATGATCCTCCCCGTCCGAATATCCTGTAAGATACAAAAATTGGGGTGCATTAGGACAGTGCAGTTTAATTCCTTTGTGACATGGCTAATAGACAGTAACTTATGAGATAAGCTTGGGACATAGAGACAATTTGTCAATTTTAAAGTGTGAGAAAAAACAATGCTCCCGGCTCCCCGAACTGGTGCATATTCTCCATTGGCTATTTGGACATGAGATTTCTTGGACTGAGTGGGCTTTTGGAAGTCTTTTGGGTCATATGACATGGTATCGGTCGCCCCACAATCAAACAACCATTCAGAATTTTTTCCGGACTGACTATCAGCTACTAAATAGGCAACAGGGGTATTTTTGGAAATTTTAGAAGACGAGGGGGTAAATTGGTCTTTTTCGGTATGGTAAGGGCCTTTCTGGAATTTTCTGGAAGTCCTGGGAGTTATTTTGGATTTTTCAGAAATAGTGGGCTCAATTTGACAACTATTTGAACTCCCTGGACTTAATTTTTCACCACCAAAATCTGCATGGTCAGTTTCATAATTTTCAGAAAAATCTGGATAAAAAAATCTAGGGTTATTAAGTGGAGGACTTGGAAGCAATTTTGAACTTCCAAATCCTATACCTAGTCGTCCTTCTCCATTGGTGGCGCCGCCAGTGGTCATCTTCCCTATTGTTGCTCCGGCGAAGCTGGGATTTGAGCTTCCCTCTCCGGCGCCGGCGACCTCCGGATTGGTCACTGCTGAAGCGGCGACTCCACCTTTTTTTCCTCGCTTCTTCGAATCCGGCCACCACTCCGGATACCCTATTATTTTGAAGCAACCATCCCTTGTGTGCTTGGTTCCTCCACAGTGAGTACATTTAAGATGGGATTTATCCACATCTTCTCGGCGGGATGATGGACGGCCAGTTGTTTTCGCCGGTTCTGACCGCCCCGATTCTGGTCGATGGTTGCTTGGGGTGGCACCGCTCCTTGCCACTAAGCCATTGCCGATGCCGATGCCTGAGGGGAACTCCCCTGATGATAGCTCCTCCCCTTTCATGATCCCTCGCCTTGCTGCCTCCCTTCTCAGTGTTAAGTATGCCTCTTCGACTGTGGGTAAGGGACTCTGTTTAAGAAGGTCTCTTTTGTCTGCATCAAATTCTTCTGTGACTGCCTGTAAAAACTGGTACAATCGATTCTTTTGTTGAATCTGATTGTATATGGTCATGTCCTCTGGGCATTTCATGGGGTTGGGCATCCTCCTGTCGATATCCTTCCAAACAGCCTGTAATTGACTGTAAATTCTTTCCAGTGATTGCTGCCCCTGTTTGAGATTGTTGGCTCGGACTGTTAAATCATATATTTGCAGGGAATCCCGACCACTGCTGTATGTTGCCTCTATTCCCTTCCATAATTCCCATGATGTAGGATAGTCTATGTACTGTGTAACTATGTCGGATTCTATGTTCTCCAAAATCCAAGTGATGACTGTGGAGTCAATTTGACGCCACTTCTCGTATGATGGATCTTCTTTTGGTGGGGGTGAGGCAGTGATGTGATTGAGCTTCCCCCTTCCGTCGATAGCTAGGCTCATCATCCTTGCCCAGACAGTGTAGTTTCTGTCGTTTAATTTGGCCGCCACATGTAATGTTTGGCTGGTAGAGGTTTCGGTGAAATTTTTGTTGTTTGGTGCCCAGTTCTGAAGTAATTCAAGAACCTGGGTTAGGCTTATAGGTTGGTTGAGTGGATTGGACATTCCTCCAGTTTGGGAGGTGTCTGATATTGGTGTTTCTTCCCCTGCCATGACGACAGGCCTATTGATCGAATGATAGCTTTGATACCATCATAGAATAGGATATAATCTGTATGTTTTATTATTTTTTCATGTTTGATGGTACAATCCTTTATAGGATGAATAAGAGTAAATTAGGATCAATCACCATTAATGTTGATTGATCCGGTTCTGATGTTATGCCCTAATCTTAGCATTACAGTCAAAGCTTTCCTTTCTTGCACTCAGTCACATGTTTCTCTCACAATATATACGAAGCAAGATCAAAACCCAGCTCTTATAGACGAAAACCTCTCCAATAGTGATTATGATAGTGATATTAGCATATACCTAGTTGGTAGTTCTGATCATGAAATTAATGGTGATGGTTTTACTGACGGGTGTAGCGGTGGAGGATCTCACCAGTGATGTAGAAGCAGGTTATTGTTACCTTAAAAGTAAGGTAGAGAACAGGCTATTGCTTCCTGTTGACATCAAGGAAGTTGAAATATACAATTTCAATACTTAGGACTTATTAGAAAGGCATAAACCAAACTGCGATAGATCTAAATAATGGTATTTCTTCACTCCATAGTAGAACACTAAAGACTGATATTTCTTCACTTTATAGTAGAACACCAAAGCTTCCTTCTACCCGATAACTTTACCTTTTATCTTCACTTTTTTTATATCAGAACTGGTAGCTCTCCAAAATTCTTCTCCTGCTTCCCTATTCTGTCACTCGCTATTCCTGAACTTTTGATCTCATGGAGTGAAGAGATATCATTCTTTAGGTCTATTACAATTAGGCTTATATGTTTATGCTAAGTCCTGAGAATTCAACTTGTATATGTCAAACTTCTCCGATGTTAGCCGAAAACAATGACTTGTTCTCTGACTTGTTCTTAAGATAATAGTAAATAACTTCTACATCACTCGGCAAAAACCTCACTCAAATAAGCATCTACGTCGTGATTGGAAAAGGCTGAAGTTTGTTTTAAAGGTGAGAGCAAATTGAATATATATTTATAGATACTAAATGGTTTATCCGAATTATAAATAGATTAATAATCACTAATCAATTAATATGATAAGTAATGATTAAATATAGATTAGGAATATAATTAACAATGATTTAAATGAACAAGATTAGTAATAATTAACTTCACTTTGAAGTGTTTGTTAGGAGGAATTGATATTACTTCAGACATTAATCTTCATTTTCAAATTAATTTAATTCCTAAATATTATCTCACAATCAATTTTTATTTAATTAATTTTGAAGTTGTATACAATATCTTTTATTAAGTTATTAATTTGTAGTTTTAATATACTAAAGAAACTTAAAAGTCAAGAAACAAGACTAGTAAGGCTAGAGGAAAGTTTTCTGAAAACTTCTAAAGAAAATCCGCAATTCCAAGAGTCACTTGACACATGTACGAGTTTTCAAAAGAAAGAAACCACCAACCCATAAGTGCCGATGTTATACATGTGGAGAAACAGGTCATTATGCTAGAGACTCTAAAAATCAAAAAGGGAATATTGCAAGAGTTGCTATGATTAATGATCTACAACTTCCAGAAGAATGGGATATAGTATCAGTGGATCTAAATGAACCAGATAGTGATGGGATATTATCAATATCTGAAGGAGAAGATCTAGATCATCAGAGGACATGAGGAATACATCGTAGCCTACATAGATGATATTCTCATATTTTTAGAAACAGAAAATGATCACAGAAATCATTTGCAAATATTCTTTGGAATTTGCAAAAGATATGGACTTGTCCTATCTAAAGAAAAAATGACTATAGGAACATCAGAAATTGAGTTCCTTGGAGCCATAATTGGCAACAGAAAAACTAGGCTTCAGCCTAATATAATAAAGAAATTAGCTTATTTCCCAGTTGCATTTTCTCCATTGCTTTGCCTTGAACTGTTGTGGTCTTTTATAGTTAAAA
>JANTPM010000245.1:40298318-40310597 GCA_025434745.1 Erythroxylum divaricatum | reverse complement strand
AACCTCTAAAAAAATCACATTCTCAATCAAAGTTTCTGCCTATATAAGTCATTCTCAACAGTAATACAATCTGCCAATAAGCATAACTTCCTATCGCATTATCAAAACATTACATACTCTATATCAATGAAAAGATCAGGACACATGCTACAATTCTCATTAAGGACTTAGATGCAAATTCCATCTCTAATTAGGTCAAATTCTCCCATTAATGTGGTTGTTCTATTAAAGCTTGTTAAACAACCATTTCACCTAAACCATATCCAAACTTTTAAAAATACATAACTTATAATCCTTATATCCACAAATAACATATTACACCTCATTACAAAGCTACAACATTCCTCTACAACTTTTCATTAGATCACTTGAGCTAATTTTAACCATAACAGTCCAAAATTAGTTTCAGAACGCAGTAACCACAAAATCCATACTTAGAGACATTACATACACCAAAATACATTAATACATCAATTATCATCCGAAAATAATCAAGCCATAACTTTCAACCTACACATCGAAAAATATCATACTTAGTGGCGATAGAAAGCTAACAAGAAAATCTTCAACTTTCATGCAGAACAAATTCATAAAATTAGTCTACTTTAGCCTAGAAAAATTTCCAAAATTTCTGGTCATAAATCTTTCAATGCTAAAAGCACCACTGTTCACCCTTCACACATATCTTACTTTCAAAGAAAAATTCCACCCCTTTCAAGCCACAATTGGACAGAACTTCCTTTATAAGAATTCTAGCCAAATTTCTCAAGTTTAATTCAAGCCAAACCTCAACTCAATAGAATAACCATATCAAAAGTTATGACTAAAAACCTGAAACATACTCAAGATAAATTTTCCAGATTTTATACCTAGCTCTACTCCTTTCATTCTAACACCATTCCTACATCAATAAGCATCCACTCTAGCTAAGAAATCAGCCACAAGTTCATCAAGCCATTCACTTGAATAAATAGTCACAAATTGGCATCACACACTCACAAGTTTCTTACTTTAATTACCACTTATCTATCATCATCAAAACCCATCCAAAACACTAAATTCACATACTTCACCTACCATGTCATTTATCCTTACACAAACATAAACTTATACCCATTCAATCAACACACAAACTTCATGAAATTAATGCACAATAAAGCACAATAAATGCTTCTAACTACTAAATTAAGCACATATAACTTAGTTCTCACCTAAACAAGCTCCAAAGCTTCAATCTTCCAAGTTTTTCCCAAATTCCTCTACCTCACTTCATATACACGACACTCTCCATTTTTAAGGGATGTAGGAGACTTAAGCTTGGATTTGTATGTGAAGAAAGAAGGAGCAAGCAAGTAACAAGGAGAGAAAAGAGTCCATGAGAGAAAAGAATAAAATTAAAAGCCTTATGGTGAGTGACTACACAAGTGAGAAAAAGAAAGTGGGATGTGTAGGAGAGAAGAAGTTAGCCAGTGAAAATAAAGAAAAGAATGTCAAAAATGAGCAAAGAGAAATTGAAAGGAGTGAAAAAGTTAAGACAACCATATTTTTATGCAAAAGAGAGAGAGTTAAAGAATGCATACTTAGGCAAGATGGCTTTAATCTTGACTTAGTTTGAGGAAATTTTGTTTACTAACATTGACCTTGACCCAAATTTACTTAGTATGTTGGTGGCCTTGTTGTAGGATTATGATGATGTTTTCCTAAAGAGGTACCTATGGATTACCACCTTTGAGAGGGATTGAACACTAGATTAACTTGATAATAGGAGCTCAAATTCTTAATCGTCCAGCTTATCGAAGCAATCCAAAGGAGACAAATGGAATTACAAAGGCAAGTAAATGAATTGCTTAAAAAGAGGTATGTGAAGGAGAGCATGAGTCCTTGTGTTGTGCAAGTTCTTTTAGTGCCAAAGAAAGATGGAGGTTGAAGGATGTGTGTGGACTATAGAGTGGTCAATAAGCTCATTGTAAAGTATCGTCATCTTATTCCTATATTAGATGATATGTTAGATGAGTTGCATAGTACTTTCATATTCATCAAAATTGATTTAAAAAGTATCTATCATCATATTAGGATGAAAGAAGGTGATGAATGGAAAATTGCATTTAAGACTAAATATGGATTATATGAGTGGTTGGTTATGCCTTTTGGCTTATCTAATGTACTTGGTACTTTTATGCACTTAATGAATCATGTTTTTATGTAAATTCCTTGGTAAATTTATAGTTGTTTAGTTTGATGACATATCAATTTACAGTGAGAACTTAAATGAATATGTCATGCATGTTACAACTGTTTTAGATGTGCTTAGGAAAGAGAAATTATATGTAAACCTTAAGAAGTGTTCATTTTGTATGGACAAAGTTGTCTTCTTAGGATTTGTAGTGAGTTCTAAGGGAATTGAGGTTGACTCTAAAAAGTTTAAAGCTATCCAAAAATTGTCGATGCCTAAGTCAGTCAGTGAGGTTAGGAATTTCTATGGCTTAACAGGATTTTATAGGCAATTTGTTAGAGATTTTTCTACTATTAACACTCTATTGAATAAAATTGTTATGAAGAATGTTGGTTTTGAGATGGGAGAAAGAACAGGAAAATGCATTTAATGCTTAAAAGAAAAGTTAGGAAAATGCATTTAATACTTGAAAGAAAAGCTATGTCAATACCCGTTTTGCGTTTGCTAATTTTTTCAAAACTTTTGAAATTGGATGTGATGCTTCTGCAATTGTTATAGGGGCTATTTTGATGTAGGAGAATCGTCTCATAGCATATTTCTGTGAGAAGTTGAGCAGACCAATTTTCAATTTCTCCACTTATGATAAAGAGCTTTGTGCCTTGGTGAGGGCCCTTGAAGTTTAGGAACATTACTTATTGTCTAAAGAGTTTGTGACACACAATGATCATCAATCTCTCAAGTACTTGAAAGGATAAAGGAAATTTAGAAAAAGGCATGCAAGATGGGTGGAGTATCTTAAAACATTTTCGTATGTGATTAAATACAAGCAAGACAAGGAAAATGTTGTGGCTGATGTATTATCAAGAAGGTACACTTTGATTTCTATGCTTACTTCTAAGTTACTTAGATTTGAGCATTTGAAAGAGTTGTATATGGATGATGTTGATTTTGCTAATGTATATTAAGCTTGAGATAATGTTGCACTTGATAAGTTGTATAGACATGAAGGATATCTTTTCAGGGGTAAACAACTTTGCATTCATATATGTTCCATTAGAGAGTTGCTTGTTAAACAGTCACATAGTGGAGGTTTAATGGGGCATTTTGGTTTGCAAAATACCTTACATATGCTTAGAGAACATTTTGATTGACCAAATATGAGAAGATATATGGAACAGGTTTATTCCATGTGTATTACATGTAAACAAGCTAAGTCTATGTCTATTCCTTATGGTTTGTATACATCTTTATCTGTACCTAGTAAACCTTGGGCTGATATATCTATAGACTTTGTATTGGGTTTACCTAGTACTAGGAAAGCTATAGATAACATATTTGTCATTGTGGGAAGATTTAGTAAAAATTGCTCATTTCATTGCTTGCCAAAAAATAGATGATACAATAAACATTGCTGATTCTTTCTTTAGGGAAATGGTTCAACTTCATAGTGTGCCAAGAACCATTGTTTTAGATAGTGATGTTAAGTTCCTAAGTCATTTTTAGAGAGTTTTATGGAGAAAGTTGGGTAGAAAACTTTTATTTTCTACTACATGTCATCCACAAACTGATGGACAAAATGAAGTAGTTAATAAGACTTTAGGAACCATGTTGAGTACAATTATTAGGAAAAACTTGAAAACATGGAAGATTGTTTGCCATTCATTGAGTTTGCATATAATCGTTCCACACATTCTTCTACAAGTTATTCTCCATTTGAAACTATGTATGGTTTTAATCCATTAAATGTATTGGATTTGATGTCTTTACCTTTAACTGAGATTACCAGTTTAGATGGCAAGAAGAGACTTGGCTAAAACTGTAACATCCCACTACCATAGAATATATACTCCAGCATTAAGAGAACATTCAATTACATATCCTATGAGAATGGTATATTAGAGCAAACATAATCTAAATGGCATTATATAGAATATACAATATTTACACTTCATTTCATTCATTGACAAAAGTTTACACTACATTTGTTGAAACAAATATTTACAATCCTTATACAAAAGTTCTATATGACAAGAAACTACAAATATAAACCATATCTCTTATGATATTAGTTGACAGACCTTTGAGTCATAACTTAAGCCAAAATGTTCCTCTAGACAATCTTAGGAACTAGGTCTCCTGTCTTGCACCTGAAAAAGCCACGTTGTAATTTTTGATAAGTTTTACAAACTCAATAAGTGAACCATCATTGATGATCTCACTCAGGTCAAATATACAAATATCACACAATCAACCAATTTCACAAACATTCTTTCAGAACATGAATAACCCAGTCAATCACATTATCATGGCATATCACTTAATCATCACAATTTCAAAAAAGATTTCGTGATAATATATTTCATAATCTTAAATATACAAACGTAAATGCAATTGATACTCCAGATTTGTTATTATTTGTTGTGACTGAGCGCTTTTTAGATACATATATAGATACGGGCCCTTTGGGCTCAGTTAGATATAAAAATCATGAAGCAAAACTTTACGCATAGAATTATGAGCTTACAATTCTTTCAAACTGGCTAGTCTAATCACAACACCTTTATCTGAATATGCATTTTATGAAATTCATCAAATAATAGAATATGTCGTGTATAACATTCATTTACGATGCACATACAGAATCTCATATTCATCGGACATAAGTCTAGCATTCAACTTTCGTTGAGTATAAAGATATCATTCAAAATTTAGATGCAAACATAACACTTCTAATACATTCCTGAATATCAAACTCCTAGGACCATTAAAGTCCGGAATTCATAATCAAATCACAATCAATTCATTACCAGTTCAATATATAGGAATTAAACAGAAACATAAATAAATTAATCCTAGTAATATTATCTAGGTTGACTCACAATACGCTCTAATTTATGTTATTGCCTGGATGGTCCGGCAATGTCTAACTGGCGTCAGACTTAAGCATCTAAAATCAGACAATTCATATATAATTCACATTACAAGGTCGATCAATCAAATGCATATTCATTTGTGCACATATATACATATGTCATATTCAATGCATGCTTACTTGTCTTTTCCCCGTATGAAAGCTTATTCAACTTTCTTAACCATTCAGCATCATACTTTGTATGCTACTATTTTGCAATCAAGTTTATCCCTTTAAAATAGCTTGATTTCTGCCAAATTCATCAATCATACATTACACTTATCCTTAAACATTTCCATGATCAAAAAGATTCTTATAATACATACACAATTGGTACCTTACATCTGAAATTTTAGCAAGCTAAATCTATACATTCATCAAAATTTTTCTGGCAACATATACTCATACATTCCCCCGATTCTCATTCAGAAATACCCTACTTTCTTCAATAATCATTCATCCAAATTGATATGAATTATTATCTAACATTCATTTTCTTGAAGTATAACATCAATTAACAATCAAAACTTATCACATATTTAACCAACTTTTCCAACATCAATTATGTTCTTTTAAAACATTAATCAAGTCCAAATGCGTCATAGTTAAATACCTTATCCTTAACTATTTTAAGAATCACAAAAAATAACATTTTCTTTACTTCCATGCAATTTCCACAATCGTACATGGCTTCCCACAATCGTGGGATGGGTTATCCAAAAGGTCCCATCCAATTCCTTCATTAGTTTCCCAGATTTTTCAAGATAGGTTTTGGTCAATTTGTATGGCTATTATAACATAGAAAATGAAGTAATTAGGTAGTACATTCTTCTAAAAACATGTTCGCATATGTCTTAGGTTTCTAATGAACTAAAGTTCATACAATTTGGTTTATTATTCTACAAGTTATACCCAAAATTATACAAACTATTCTCAAATAGTGGCAGAAGCCAAAAACTCAACTTAGAGACAGAATTAAAAGTCAATTCCTTTATAAAGCTTATAGCAATATGTTCTAATTTAATTTAAACTTAAAGTCATCCCATTTGGATATCTAAAGATCAAGTTATGGCCAAAATACCGATGTATGTTCAGTGAAAACACTACAGCTAGCATATTCCAGCAATTCTTCTTTCATTTTTTTTCCAGATTGTCTTACACTTTATTCCAAAGCTAAACAACCTCTTTATATTTCATTAATTATACCTCTATTAGGTCTAAATCATACTCTAATTCCTCATCAATAACATATCTTATTCCAGTTCAAAATTATTCAATTAATAGCTCACAAATTATTAAACTGGAAACTTTGACATTATTATGCATATAGTCGTAGTTCTTTCCCAATTTAAGAACATTTAATTAACATCTTTTTTTGGCATAAATCCACCTTCATCAGACTTCAAATCCAGAACTAATTCATCCATAAATCAATCTATATCCCACGGTTTTCATATACCAAAAACAAAACATAAACACTTCCAATTTTATGCAACAATTTCCATCACATATCTTTACCAATAATACATGCATTTCATTCCAATTCAAGCATCATTCTTATATCATTTGACATGCCATAAAACTCAAATTGTCACTTACTTTTTAGGTTTCAATTCAGCTCAAACTTCAGATTAAATCAAGTCTTCATACAAGCAAAATTCATCACAAACTTAAGAGAAAACAGGTTGATTTTGGAATACAAGATGAAGGTAACTTTCAACTGGTTTTCTTGGCTATTTTGTGTAAGGTAAAAAAAACTAGTTTTGGTGCAGCAATTTCGCTAGGGTTCAGGCACAATATAGAGGAGAAAGCTGGAGCAATTTCAGTGAAGGAAACAGGAAAGGAAGCAGAAACTTGGGTGCTAGAATTTGCTATATCAACATGTTAGGTGTCAATAACTTACAAAGACATATGTCTTAAATCATCCTAGCCAATTGTTCAACAATTATGTTGCCACTAATCCACTCATTATATTGCCATTTTTCACCCTTTAATAAGTCCATGTCACTTTAAGATTGGTCCAATTGTCATTTAATTACATTTGTCACCAATTTAACTATGTCAAATGTCACTCAATTTTAGGCTTAATCATCCAAAATTTTCATGTATCAATTTATCCTACAACTTGGCATTTGTCCTAGTCCAAATGTTCATTTTAATCTATCAAATTTTCAATCCATAACATTTAATTCCAAAGTTTCTAATTGAAATCCAATCATACCAAAATTCAAGATATATCAAAACACAATTCATATCATGATCACTTATCATTTTCATACCCCGGAATAAGTTAATTGAGCACATATGCTAACTTATAATGTGCACAAATATCAATTCGTGTATGAATGCTACTGTTATGTATGTATATGCAATATTTAATCTAGAGCTAAACCCTAAACATATTCCAGAAAAATGGGATAGTTCAAAAACAATACATGAGAAAGCACATGAATAGATTAAGAAAAATAATCGCATATATACACAAAAAGCAAATAACGGCAAAAAGCAAGTTCTCTTCGAATCAAGTGATTGGGTTTGGGTGCATATATGAAAAAAAAATGGTTTCCATAGTAAAGGAAGTCCAAATTTGATACAAGGGGTGGTGGACCAATCCAAGTTGTTGGAACGCTTCAATGACAGTGCATATAAGATAGACTTATCAAGTAAGTATAATATTAGTGCTACTTTTAATGTTTTTGACTTATCTCCTTTTGACTTTAATTTAGATTTGAGGACGAATCCTTTTGAAGAGGTAGGAGATGATGTAAGCACGACCATGGTACTTTGTAAGAGATATGGAACCAAAAGATGAGCTGGTAATGCCGGAGGGACCAATAATAAGGTCAAGAGCTAAAAAGTTCAAAGAAGCGCTTCAATCCTATATGGGCCAAATTGTAGATGATATAGAATCTCAAGAGACAATAAGGGTCAATGACATCATAAATAATCAACTAAGGCAGAATGTCCAAGAAGACTTTTATTCTTGTTTAATTAATTATAAGAAGTTAGAACCATAACTTTGGACAACCCACTACTTATGTTTTGGGTTTTTTTTAATAAGATAAACTTTTTTTAAAACTTTCAACTCATTTAATTTAAACCTTTTAGGTTTAATGAGTGGTATTTTGATAGTGGGTGTTCACGTCATATGATAGGAGAAAGAAGTTACTTGATGCCTTATCAAAGTTTTATGGATGGTCACATTACATTTGGTGATGGGAAGAAAGCAAAGGTAATTGGTAGAGGAAGCTTTTTGTCTGGATGGACTACCTCACTTTAAAAACATGCTTCATGTGGATGGTTTAAAAATTAACTTAGTAAGTAGTCAACTTTATGATGATGGGTTGTTAATTAAATTTACTAATGATGGATGCAAGGTGTTGAACGAATAAGGAGAGTGCTTGGTAAAAAAAGATTGGCGGATAATTGCTATATGGTGCAGGTTATTACTTTTTACAATTCAGTTATATATGATAATACGACTCTATGGCACCAAATGATTGATAAAGTAGTTGAAAAAACCTTCAAAATCGCCCTCACACATTAGAACAGACACGTAAGGGAGTTAATACCAGAAATTGTCTAGATCTATGGTTAGTTATTACTGGAAAAGAAATCAACCAGATAAGGGACCAGTTAGTTGCTTCTGAGGGAGAAACCAATCAGACATTTGATGATAGAGATGGTGTGATGAGGAATAAGGCCAAGTTTGAATTTCTTCGAGGGGCATAGAGACTGCGTGCTTTACATTTTTAAAGTATATTGATGTTGTTTATTAAACAAACAAAAAAATATAAAAGAAGAGCTCGAAGGAGTTAACGTCCAGACTTTTTTTGATTTATGGGTTTTCTAAGATTTCGGTGATTGGTTTCTGTCTGACTTTTTTCTTATTGAATGATATATGTGATGTGAAAATGAGACTTAAGTTGATGATTTGAGAGTTCTACTTTTGGGTTTTAATTTACAGAGTTATGTCGAAAAAATGTTGATATTTGGTTAGAGACTTGTAGGAAGATTTAGGTTTTTTCAAGTTTTATCTTAGTTTCTCTCTATATCATGGGCTATATAAGTTTGGGCAATATGCTTTCATATAGTTTATGTGAGGGGGAGATTGATTAAATTTGATTTTGATTCGTCTAAATGAATTTTTGGAGTTTATTAATTTGTTTGGAGATTAGTTGTATGAGGATGATTTTGATGTGAATAATGATATATTGGCAAGTGTATTGACCAGTGGTGAATTATTATCTTGGCATGCTTATGATTCTTTCACTACACCTACTGTTAATTTTTATGCCTCCTTTTTGTTGAGATTGATCACATTGAAGACATTCTTTTTTTTGGCGTCTTTTTATCCTAATGGGGATAAATTTGGATAATTAGATAATTGTTTATTTGTAATTATTTTTTCTTTAGGCATTTTTTGGATATTCTCCGTTTATATGAACTTAATGTTACCTAGAACTTGATGTTCGATTAAGGGGGAGTGTCCAATTATCTTCTTAAGGAAGAGTTCTTATATATGAAAAATAATGCAAAAAATGAGGAGATTGTTAAGATATTTGTTGAGATATCTTATTAATTGATTTTGGGCATTATTTATAATTAGACATAGTTGGATATATTTGAAATATCATTATAATGAGAAATTTACCTTGTGTGGGATTCTTGAAGATAAGATAGCATGAAGGATAAAATCTTAAAGAATATAGGATTTATTTGAAATAAAATCACCATGTCGATATTATAAAAGATATTGTGTAGATTTTTTTGTGATTTTCAAAGTTATCTTTGGTAGTTGTATTTTGGTAATTGTAGCTATCTTTGGAAGTAGATTTTGTAGAATTGGAGTTATCCATGACAACTGTGTTTCCCTATATGCAAGTGAATTTTGGATAACTGAGTTATTGTTTTTGATAGGGAAAAACTAACAAAAAATTAATTAGGAAGCTACGTTTTTTTTTTTTGTGAACAATTACAAGCTCTATTGAGATATTCTTGATAACTGTGTTTATGTATATGTGGGTGAATAATTGGACTACTTATCTATCATTTTGTGAGGAAGAAACGTGCAGTAAATTTGATTAGTTATGTAGCTATGTTTTTGTGATGTTTCGGTGATGAAACATATATTCTTTAATGATTTTTGTGGTTGTTGTGCATGGATCTCTTCAATGATTAATTCAATGGTTCACAACAGAATTCTTAGTGGAAGACTTCTTATGATTTCTCCTTAATGTCATTGCAAATATATGGGATTGTATCTTGACTCAAGTGTCACTTTATTCATGTTATTATTGTTTTAATCACTTGAGATTATTTTTTTGTATTCATTAATTTTTGTTGTTGCAAAAAATCCTTTGTTGAGGTTTGCATGAAGTGATCATGTTATTGGGAATAAAATACTTTCACAAGGTGTGATTACCAATGGATAGTTTCAATGAGTGAGTGGTGTCAGGTCAATAAAGTCTTGTATAAAACTATTATACTTTGTTGAAAGTGATTAAGTTGGATGAGGGCCTCGCTGACGCATACTGGATGTGCCAAACTGTGTTACCAAATCTTGGTTGTCAATTTGCTCTTTGTGTGTTTAATCTTTCTATTTACATTTTTTTGGAATATTAACAATTACTGATACAGTTGCTTTGCATTGAGTAATTGACAGATGCAGTTCAAAGCAATTAAGGAATAACTAGATACTTGAAAAACTACATCCTTTGGGACTTTCAATTCTCTATCAAGTGTGTCTAGCTATGCAAACTACCGACAACAACAAAGTTAAGAGCTGGCTCATTGACTCAATGAGTCCCCATCTAATGCAACGATTTATTCGACTTGCCACAGCTAAGGAGATCTGGGAAGCTGTTGCAAAAACTTTATATGATGGCTCAGATGAGACTTGCTTGTTTGAATTGAATCAAAAGTCCTTCACGAACAAACAAAATGGTCGACCGTTGCCTACCTTATAATGAACTGGTTGTAATTTTTCAAGAAATTGATCATCAGATGGCTATGCAGGAAAACACAACTACTGGAGTTGTACATATGCATTCCATAATGGCAAGGCTACGGTTCCATATCTTCTTAAGTGGGCTTGATGTAGAATTTGATCAAGTTCGTGGTGAGATTCTACAAAAGGATCCAAAACTAGATTTGGAAAATACTTATGCATATGTCAGAAGAGAGGCTCAACAGAGGCAGATCATGGGAAATTCACAACCACTTGTTGAAAGTTCAGCCATGGTAGTTCACCGAAACAAAGGGCCAAATAATCCACCATCAGGAAAATCTAATAATTTTGTTTGTAATCATTGTGGTGAGACAGGTCACTCGAAACAACGATGCTATGAGATTATTGGGTATCCGGACTGGTGGGATTTCTCGAAGAAGCCAAGAAAAAAGGTTATTGGCAAAGTAAAAGTGGCTGTACAAGGGGATAACAAGCTAACCATGAAGAAAAACCCGCAACCTATAGCTAACATGGCCCAACCAGGTATTTATGGTAAGGTGGCTATACTTTCTGTCACTGCTAGGAATAATGCTTGGATAATTGATACTGGAGCAACCGATCATATGACTAATGATCCGAAAAAATTACAAACAATTCATCCATCCCCTCAGGCTGACATTTCCACTGCAAATGGAAGCACTTCTCCTATTATCGGAGAAGGATATGTTGTTTTATCCAATAAATTGACACTTGATACTGTCTTAGTTATTCCTATCAATCTTTTATCGATCAGTAAAATTACTTCCTCTCTTAATTGTCTTGTAATTTTTTGTCCTTTATTTTATGTTTTCAGGACATTCTGACCCGGAGGACTCTTGGTTATGGTGTTAAAAGGCATGAACTCTACTACTTGGAGTTAACTGAAGATGGGGAACGACAATTCAGTTCTGCATTTCAAACAAATGGGGTTGAAAAATCTCGCACAAATATCTGGTTATGGCATAAAAGGCTAGGTCACATTTCTTTTGGTTATCTTAAGAAACTTCGACCAGATTTATTTTCTAATTTGGATGTTTCCGATTTCAAATGTGGTGTATGTGAATTGGCGAAAAATCATCGAATTCCTTATTTGCCAAGTTTGAATAAATGCTCCCAACCTTTTGTTGTCATACATTCTGATATCTGGGGACCTGCAAGGGTTCCATCAATTTCAAAGGCTCGATATTTTATTACTTTCATTGATGA
>JANTPM010000245.1:40286501-40298218 GCA_025434745.1 Erythroxylum divaricatum | reverse complement strand
ATGAATTGAGAAATTGATTAAGGAAGGTGGAAGAAATGAAAAAGAAAGGAATGAGAAAAGAAAGAAAAGAAAAAGAAAGGAAAATTTTATACCGGTTTCAGATTGGATCAGTCTTAGGGTTTCCAACGCAACGCGATAGTGATTCCTAAAATATTTGTTAACGGATGTCGGCTCCGTTTTGTTACGTATCAGAAATTGGTTTCGATTCGATTTGTATCCGATTCGTTTTGATTCGATACCTTCGTATTTGTTTCGCATTTGCTTCCGTATGTTGTGATTCGATTTATTCGATTTGAATCCGCTTTGTGTTCCTTTCTTTCGATTTTGCTCTCATTTCGTATTCGTTTTCCGTTTCTTCGGTTGGGATCCGGATTTTCGGATCGGGTCCCAACATATCCTTACAAAGGCAGTCTCAAGTCGAGCATTTCATGTAGTGATTGATAAGTTGGGCATGACAGATATCTATGCACCAACTTGAGGAAGGGTGTTGGCATGATTGTGTCATATCGTTGTGTCAACGTAATTGTAGGAGTCAAACTTCATAATTAGAGTAGGTCAGAATGGTAGTGATCCATAGTAATTAGAGTTGACTGAAACATTATTCTTGTATATAGATGTGTATCGTGTGAAAGGAAAAAATATAGAAAAGAACTAAATTCCTCACAGACAATCGTTAGTGACATAGATGCAGTCTTCACAAGTAATTTTTGGAGAAAATCATTTTGTAAGTTCTCGAAAGCTTATCATCCTCAAACTGATGAATAGATAGAAGTTCTCAATTGTACATTTGAAACTTTTCTACATTGTTTGACTTTTCCGATTGTCAAACAAATTGAAGTAGATGGTTGTCCTTGGCCAAATGGTAGTATAACACAACGTTCTTTTCTTAATATACGTCACTCCTTTCTAAGTAGCCTACGGTTTTTTGCCTCATATTTACACTCCATGCTTCGCAGGCGATTCTCCTGTCTTAGCAGTTGATCAAGTTTTGACAGATAAAGAAGCAATGGTAGGCATTCTACGATTTCATTTACATCGAGTGCAAAACAGAATGAAACAAATTACTAATCCACGCCTCATGGAAAGAAATTTTGCTGTGGAAGATTATGTCTATCTGAAGTTACAGCCCTATCGTCAACAAATTGTTAAAAAACTCCTCTCACAAAAGTTATCAACCTTGTTCTATGGTCCTTTCAAAATCCTTCTGACAGTAGGGTCAATAGCATACATCTTTAATTTACCAACTGACAGTAGGATGCACCCTATCTGTCATGTTTCACAATTGAAATTTAGGGTACCTGATTATGAAATCATATCACCAGTATTACCTCAATCTCTGTATTCCATGCTTTGTATACTAGTCGTTGTTCTTGATCGAAGAGAGGTTGATCGACATAATTGACCAATTGTGCAGATATTAGTACAATGGTGTTCTTCGGAAAATGACATTTCTTGGAAATTTCTGTAAGATATTCAACAACATAGGTAAACCTTGTGGACAAGGTTCATTACAAGAAGAGAAATGATAGGAGCGAAAGTTGGTGGATGAAGACGTAGGTATATACAACGTAGCAATGTAAATAACACATAAATTAGTGAAACGTTGTCGTGTAGAGTGCACATTTGTCTCGCTGGAAGTGACTTGCCACCAACGGTTATTACAGTCGTTAATATAATCATTGGAGGCAGAGAAGAGAGTAGCTAATAACCATAACTTCTTTCTCTGTGTTTTCTCTCTTTTCATTCATTTGTTTCAATCCCTAAATTTCCCAAATTAGCTAAGCCACAAATGTCTATATCATTCTAAATTTACAAGATTTTGGAAAAAGTAACTAAACAACAAGAGAGATTAATCTTTTACCCAATATTTAATAGCACAGTTCTGTTTTAAGATCTTACGTGACACTAGATTCATCCGTAGCCAACAAAAACTGCGTAAAATGCTCTGTACATTATCTCCCTGACAGCTTACCAAGAAGTTTTTAATAATCCTTGCTGCTTGTATATATTATGTATATACACAAACCAATGTCCCTGCAGATCTTCAAATAGGCTTCTTGGAAGTAATTCCCATCCTTGTGCGAAGAAATTCTCAAAGCTTTTAGCTGCCTCTGTATATGGTCCTGAAGCCAAATCATCATACTGCTCATTGGCATGTTCTTTTCCTGAATACCACTCAGTTCAAACAGTCAACACTTCAAACAGATGAATCAGGACGATTGTTTTTGTTATTTCCCTTTCTGAAAATGGAGGAGCAAGAATCTTCTTCCTGATTTGCATCCTCTGTGAAGTTTGTTTCTTGAGAATCTGCGACAACACAAGTTGCGAGGACCTCACTTGACGTTGAAGAACATTCCTGTCTATCGGTTTGGATGGGATTGTGCAATCTTTCACATTCTACAAACATATAATCCTCCTCTACTCCTATCTCAGATGATTTCTGGGATTCAATTGTGCATGTCTCACAACTCAAGTTCTCATTTAGTTTCTCTTCAATCTGCGTACTTATCTGATTCTGAGATTTCTTTAGATGATTAAAACCACTATCTAACTGCGAAGTTGTAGAACATTCAGTTGACAATCTAGGAATTTGCCAAATGTCTTCCCTGTCTGGGGATAAATTGGTGACTTGTTGACCGTTCCCTTCAGCTTCCTGTTATCATGCAAAGTGCATATATTCAGTTACGGAACTAATACTAGCAAAGCCACACACCTTCACAAATAACTAAATGCCAACACTTTTCATTTAAGAGGTTCACATACATCAAAGAACCATCTGTAAACTAACAACATTGAACCAGGACGGGGATTCGGGAAGCAAACCAAGTAGGAGATTTCAATTAGCATGTTCAATTTTATTTACAAGGTTAGCATAACATTCGAAGTTGAACAAATACTCGAGTTTCACAGGAGGCTTTCACACACGTCATCCAACCCAAGCAACATATATTTAGCTACAAATAGGGTTCTCCAAACAAATAAAAATAATAAAGATATCACATTCAAGAATGATAAGAATCAGAAATAAAGCCTTTATCGTTCTATAAAGTTTCCAGAATAATTGGGACAGGATTTTAGTACCTCTATTGATGACGAAAGACTCCTCCAGTGACTAGCTACTCCCGTTGGCCACTGGATTCCACCAGGAAATGGTCTTGCACTGCCTACTCTAAAGTGTTGCTGTATAACTCTCGGAGAGGTAATGGCTGACAGTGAAGTGCCAATTCTCATATCAGCTTTGGAACTAAAGGAATAACTTTTCCATGCATTTGGTGTCCTGCTTCTCTTCTCAAAAATTTCTGTTTCAAGTTCTTGTCTGGTAGCGGCAAATTGGAAGGAATTACTTCTATTACTGGATTTTGATGGAGGAACCTTTTGACACTGATCTTCTAAAATTTGATAGATTAACTTCTGGATATAAGATCGTTTCAATGAAGCCTCTTCCACTGGAAACCACTTTCTGTTAAGCTGTTCAACAATTTCAGATATATGTTTACTACACAATGATATAGACAGATACCAGCAATCTAGTTGGTTCATAACATGTTGAGAATAATATTAACATGTTTCAGGTTAAAAAGGTATTTCATGTCATCTGGACCAGTTCCATTCTAGCATAAATGGCGTCAATCGTATCACAGTCCCAATAAAGTTAAGGAGAAACCGAAGAATGGCTTAAATTGTGAAGGATGAAATGTTCTTAAGTTATGAAGGATGAAATGTTCTTAGTCATACCATCATGTAAATTGACATCATATTGAATAATTTTGCTTAAATTCCACAGAAAAGCAAGTCAACGATTACTTGATGTGTGTAGTGCTTCTCATTGTTTAAGGTCTCCAAGTACATATTTTCAGTCCTGCCATGGTGCATACAAGGATTATACATAAAAGCTTTCACTTCATTAATTCAGTAGTCCTGTGCTAAATTAAAAAAAAAACAAGCAATATGAACTGCTATCCTAGAAATTCAGTTTCCACATGGTGCTACTTCTTGTTGGAACATAGATGTTGCTCTTTGTTTTCCAAGTAAAAGCAGCATGGATAATGAACAGGATGTTCCAGGCTCTTAAAAATGAAGATACGCTTAACATGCCGGAAAAATTTCTGTATATATTCATCAAGCATCTAAATTTGACCAAATGTCCAAAGACTTTCATACATAGACTAAAGAAACTCAAATTCAAAAAACAAAAACAGGTGTAATGAAAAAGCTTCTGAATTTTAACCCAAAGGTGAGGTTAGTATGTGCTACAACTTTCTAGATAGAAGTCTCAGCTTAGTGTATGATATTTATAGAATGCAAAATGTAAAATGAAAAGATAATGTTCCACATTTCGGAACTCTTTACAAGGAAATGAGATCATCACTTACAAAATGCGAAAACTTTGTTATGTTGAAAGGACTGAAGTTAACTGGAGCTTCCTCGAGAAAAAGTTCAACATAATGAAGCAAGAAGAGGCCACAGTCATATGAATTTTGCTGCTGTGGCAGCTGATAAAAGAAAAGGTCAAAGAAAGTTAAAACAACTAGACAAATATATTCCTGAAAAAAAATCCACATTCAATATGATAAACTTGGAAAATGGGTAGCAGGATGCATTAACTCCTAGTCTGAACTAAGAAAAATGTCAAAAGATTAGATCTTCAAAGATAATGTCGATTCACCAATTGTAATCTGGATTTTAAGAAGACAATGATGCTGATATAAAACATGGGGAGAAAGAAAGAGGACTACAAAACGAAACTGGTTTCTGGTTAACCTATTAACAGATCTTATGAAAAACTTCACAAACATGTGTGTAACTGAAAGATTTTTCCAATGTTCTACAGGTCCTGTAAATTGAGTGAACATTAAGATTGTTCAGAAGAATTGTTACCGTCGATGATATTTCTACACCAAATTACTTAGAAAACTTACGTAATACCTCAAGGGAAATAAACCGTAAATGTAAGAACTTCAACAATGCATCATCCTCAATTTCTTCATGCCTTGCTTTCCATTCTTCATACAGATAACTGTTATTTCATGGCATGCACAACATGAATGTAACTTGTGAGCTTTTCCATTACAAAACTACAAACGGGAAACTTAGACTTCAAGTCGCCATAGTCAAATTAGATATTAACTATGCTGTTGTATAAAGAGTTGTGTCTTCTCTCAAAGTTGATGGGTATATGAAGTAAACTAGGATTTCTTTTTCTATGCATGGGACTTATTTTGGAACAGGCATTAACTTAGTAAGTTTACACATGAATGTTTCAAAAGATTTTTGTGAAGAACTCCAGTTGCATGCTGAGAGTTTATACCACATCTTTTCCAGGAATACAATCAACAGACAGTATAAATAGTCCCACTTAAACATCAAGCTAATTAACATATCCAAGACAAGATTTCTTTTCCCAGTATCAAATCCCTGGGTAGTAAACTTGAAAAAGATCATCTGACTACAAAGAGAAAAATGTAAATAACCAAGTTGAATGCCGCTTATAATTTGAAGTTCCCTTTTTTCCCTTTTTTAAGTTTATGTCCCTACCAATTGACTTCTACAATAAGATAGTTGGAAGCTGACATACAGTTACCAATGGCAAATATACAAGTACCTTTGAACAAGATTCTTGAGGCCCCGATGACTTCCTTTCATTGAATCCATGTGCAAGATACATGGTACCCTAAGCAACTTCTCACATCCTTCATCTGTACTATGGTTATCAAAAAGGTTAGAGCAAAGAAGTCCCAGCATATTAATTGCAACCGAAGCAGGATATCATGGGCACAAACCTCTGAAATGAGCCACTTCACCTGGGTGGCAAATGACAATCAAACTCCAGTGATGACTGCCACCAAATTAGTCAATGTGATATGAGAAAGTGGCAATAAGGGACTTTTCCCTCATTTCCCCAAGAAATAAGTGCACAAAAATGACTCACCTGTAGTTTACAGGGATAAATACATAATCTTTGTCAAAAATATTCACTTTCCTGGTCCATTTACGAACCCGCTCAAATGCTTCTCTCCCTTCATGAGAACTAAATGGATCTTTGTCGAGATCAGCGAGTTTCCGAAAGAAAAAACTATTGAAAAAGTGGAATCTGGGTCGGTTCTCAGGAAGAAGTCTGTTCTTTAAATACCTGTCAATAACCAACTTGTCTAAACTTACTTTATTTTGTAATGTGAAAGTAAAAGTCCAACTGACACATGACCGGCATTCATTAGTAACACTAAAAGAAATGTTTAGGAGCCAAGAATGTGAAGAAAGATCAACATGCTTTGGAAAGGAAAAGGAAAAGAAAAAGGATCAGTATAAGGGAATAAATTTACTTGATATAAAAGTCAATTATTGTGTCGTTGATGAATGTCTCTGGGCTGAGAAGCTCAACATCTCTCTTGCTAATTGAAACAGCATCTGGGTCTCCTTTAGGGAAAATAATTTCTTCAAAAGTCTGATCGAGACTGAAGCAAAAGAATCTGAATCGGCACATGTAATGGATGAAAAACGTGTGATTGTGATCCAGGAAAATTATCCAGCGAGTTAAAATTTGTTAACAAATATTAACAGCAACATGTATCAGAAAAGTTTCCAAGAAAAGGTTTCAAACAGAATTGGAACACATTCTTTCAAAACTTTAATCATATGGAAACTCCAATGCGAGAAACCAGAACCAATGACATATCAATCAAGTCATTTTCACAAATCTTTCCAGAAAAAGAAATAGTATCCATGGTTATAAGAAAAATTTGTTAACAAGGATAAACATGATGTCAGGGGTGAGTGGAAAAATTACATTACAAGAAAAAGAATCAACAAAATCTACCACATTATGCATTAAAATGCATTTTCTTTAAACTGAAACTAAGTCTGACAATAGTATAGTAGTAGATACTTTTCAGCTCTCTTAAAATAGCTTCTACTTCAAACCTTTTAGAGTAACTGGAAAAAAGTATATAGAGTCAATAACATTCATCTTTCAGTTGTATAGTACCAATCATTTCTTGAGAACTTGCATGCATATAGCAGATTCGAGTACTCAGACACACAAGCGTATATGCATAAGCACATATAAAACTCTTTACTCAGAATGACACATACAAGCCCTTACACCAAAGCTTGCTACATGGACAAAAATATGCTAGACTCTCAATCCCAATTATCAAGAACTTACCCAGATATATAAGGTTTTGAGATGGCCACGTTTCTCTGCTCATGATTTTCATCATTCTCCCGACAGGCACTGGAATGGATAAGAGTTTAATAGAAAGGAGTTATTTGAAGAGAAACTGAAGTAAGGCAAAATTGCCTAAGAATCGCACAAAAACACGCTAGATTTAACTTATTTCAAAATAGGGTCACAACTTCCTGCTACCATGAACAGAAACAATTAAAAAGTGATTTTATTACTCAAGTTATAAAATCAGCCAGAAGAATAAATACTCACCCATAGGTATCACTCCAGATATCTCTGTATCTGAAACTTACGCGTTTGATTGCTTCTTGTCTTTCACACCAATCAGGATCACAAATCGAGAACTGCAACTTATTGATACATGTAGAGGTGTGATCAAAAGTTAACCCTGACAATGAGAAATTCCAAGATTTTATTTGTTGGCACAAGATATTTAACAAAATAAGAAACTGTAACTCATTTACAAAAGACAAAGTAGGATACATCCTCACATTGGTCAAACAAGCTTTTTGTTATTTAAACCTTATTAGAGAAAGACAGTGACGCTTAAAGTAACCAGATACACCAAACAAAACAATAAAAATTAAGAGCAAAGTGCAATATCTTAAGATCAATAGTACAGATGAAAGATGAAACACCATTATTAATGGAGAAATAAACATGTTTTTCATCACTACATCAATTTTTACATGTAAATAATACCCATTTTACCAATGTTCTTTCTCACAACTGTTGTACTGGAGACGAATCATCAATTTGGACAATTTACAAAGACAACCTATTACAGAAAATTGGCAATGCAATCTGAATTTTTTCAAATTGATTTCTGAAATTATATTTATCATAAATTCATAATGAAGAAATCTCTTTGTTTGATGGTAGAACACTTGGGAGGCAACGGGAAATGAATGTCAAAAGTTAAGGGCAGGAAATTAGACCTTAAATCCATTTGTTTGTTAAGATAATATACATACAGAGTATGTTAGCCATGTATTCAAAACTAGGGCATTATTTGGCATTGTTTCCATACAGCAAGGTGCAGCAAGATTACACCAGAGTTCACAAACAGGATCAGAAGGCATAGTGCTGGTCCATAAAATGCTGAATTCATCATAACATTCAACATAAACAGACCCTTGAATTTAATGGAACTACAAACCTGAAGTTTCATTTTCATATCCAACTCCTTGAGAAACTTTTGATTTAAGATGAAGATTAACAATAGCAGTCTCAACCTACATTCAGAAATCAAAGAAACTTAAGCTACCCATCCTAGCATGTATATAAAAGAAAAATGAATGCAGTGTATGTAGAAGAAAAGAGAATAAAAGAAAAATGAAAGCAGTGTATGTAGAAGAAAAGAGAAAGTAGCATATCTCACCCTCCTACACCATTGAGACTCAACTTTAATAATATCAATAATAGGCCACCTAGCATTAAATTTTCCCCTAGTGCCATTTACAGTTGAAGCCTCAACTCTGATGCAGCTCTCGGAAAAAATTAAGCGGGACTCTGTACAATACAAGTC
The DNA here is from genome assembly GCA_025434745.1 of Erythroxylum divaricatum. Lineage (NCBI taxonomy): Eukaryota > Viridiplantae > Streptophyta > Magnoliopsida > Malpighiales > Erythroxylaceae > Erythroxylum > Erythroxylum divaricatum. The sequence goes on along the minus strand of JANTPM010000245.1, from coordinate 40,289,507 downwards.
CCCAAATAAGAAAAAATCTGGGAATATAAAAACTTCCTTGTTCAACGGATCCTGAAAAATTGTCAAATAAAGCAAATGTTATACATTTTAATTATTAAAACTGAAGAGAAAATCCGATGATGTAGATAAGGGAAAGGGAAGGACGATAAAGGACCACACTTAGAGCAAAATAGTTAAGTCCAATCACCTAAATGAATCATCAAAACTGATTAAGTGAAAAATGACTTTATTGTCTACCTCAATTCAATCCAATGTGATAAGCTGTTTGAATTCACTCTGACACATTTTCATTTTCTTTTCCATACAGATGATTTATATCCATTTTAGAATCCTTTTGATCTCAGCAAATGACTTGTAGAAAAACACTTCCACTTATAAATTGCATCTTTAATCACACAACGAGAAGATCGATGCTGATTCTTATAGCACTCACAAGTTCATGTCTCAGGGAACCATGCTCCACAACTTTTTGTTGTGAATTAACTGAAAAGAGAAAAGACAATAAAGTTAAGTAACTTCATGAAAGCAGAAGAAAGAAAAGCAACTCTTTTAATCGAATAGCAAAAGCAGGACCTTTATTTACTAGGGCAGTTGAGACGGAAGTTAATAAATTGAGTTTGATCTGTCCATCATCCTCTGAAATCTTTCCAACTTGCTCACTCTGCACAAATTTTAAGTTGGTAACTTCATCCAACAACATATTAATCTGCTTCCTCGTGTAATTCCCTTATGATATAATTCCCTTATGATAAGTTCAGCACAAACGTAATGTTCCATGTCAGACTTTTATTCAAGTGTCCTACAAAACTTAAATTAAACACTGACAAACCTTAAAATATGAAGAGTTTGAAAGCACAAGGGTATCCGCTTGAGAAATCCCAACACCAACAGCATCCTCTTCAAAAGGACTACTTTTTATAAGCGATCTTGTAGGATGTATGACACCATTTCCTCTACTATCACCATCAATGTCCACTAGCTTGTTGCAAATGCTGTCGGACTGAAATTTGGACCCACCTGTCGTTAAAGAACAGAGACTATTAACAACTAAGTGAATAATAGAAACAAAGAGTTTTAACCGAATACAAGTCTATGAAAAGAAACCAAAAGCATATGGGAGCTTATGATCTTTACCATCAATATTAATCTCAACTGGTCCATTGCCAACATCAACAGTCCCTTTCCTATTTTTCTCTTTTAGAGTCCCTGTTACTGCTTTTAGATAAAAGTACTTCAAAAAGAAATGAATTTGTAGGAGAGAAAAGCGAAAACAACAACAATGGAGATTAAGCGATGATCAGTGGAAACAGAAACATCATCAAAATCCAAATGTTTTCATACATTTACATTTCTCCGAATTCGTCGTCCTACAAAAACCAACTTAACATCATTCAATGAAGATCGTAACAACAAAGCAGCACTAGATTATCGTTGTGACGTACAAAAACGCTGACGTAATCGACAAGAAAGAAGTTTCAAGTCGTTCGCTTTTCATTTTCCCGCACATTCCCACCAACCAAACAGAATATGCAAACGTTTAAAATTCATAAAAGCGACAGACTTAAGAGAAAAAGAGTAAAAAAAAAAAAAAACTCACAGCATGCAAGTGACTTGTACTTCGTGGAAGGAGAAGAACGTGAGTGCTTTCTCCTCCTAGATTGTCCCAACCTTCCTAGTAAATTCCCGGAGGTTCTCTCCACCCCCTCGTCCTCCTCGCCGAATTCGAATACGCTAAACCGATTCTTGGGACTCGTCACCGCACACGGTTGCCGTTTCATCACAACGAAATTCAAAACGACAATGGTTTTTGTAGACGTAGTATTATTATCATCTTGGAACCTTACTGTGGAAGGTTTGCGAAGAGTGCGACTACGCTCTGGTTGGTGTGTGCGGGAAGTTTCTGAAACAATTGTCAAATTACTCCGACACACGCGATTGGTAACTTTCTAGTTGTCAAAGACAACTAATTTTTATAATTTTCATATATAAGATATAATCTTAAAGGATTAAAAAGTTAACAAAGAGAGAAGATTCTGCAAAAAATATAGAGATTTAATCTCAATAATGCATATTTAATTATGTCGGATTCAAATAACTAATACAATTTGTAGTAGTCTATAAAATTATAATTTATTAATTATAGTTTAAATACCCTTATCTAAATTAAAATTTAAGATAGTGTTAAATTGTACATCAATTCTAAAATTATCTTAATTAGAACAAGATTAATAAAGTAGAAATATGTCCTTAGTAAAAATGAAATAATAATTACTAATTTAATTAGTCCAATAATAAAGTTATTATTATAAGTAAATGACTCGAATTTTATATAATAATGTTTACGAATATATTACCGTATTAGTCAAATAAGTTTTTATTTAATATATGATTTTTGAGTTTTATGACAATATTTTTATTCTTGAAATACTTGTTTTTTAGGAAAATGATCGTTATAAAGAGGACACTTAAAATTTGTATGTACTACATAGATGAGGCATGTCATCATTATATTAATGTAGTTATTCCATAAACTAGAGGCCATTCAATACAACATGTTATTTTAGTCAATAATTTAATTCAAAAGTTATATTTTGGATGTTATTTGGCTTTCGGAAATGTTGGAATGAAGTACAAAAATTTTACTCTTAACATTGCCACATCTTAAAGGTGAATTATTAAGCATGCTCTGGAATTTGAAATAACCTAATACAAGATCATATGAATGGTTGATGATGATATTTTTTAGAAAATTAGAAAAAGGGGGTTGATCACCTTATACCCTGTGGGCTTTTTTATTGAGATAATTAGAGCTACAACATATTGTGCTACGAGCGCTTTATTGTATGAATTAGTTAACTATGTTGGACCAATGATGGTTGACAAATTAAATCCCACTTATGTTTTGATAATAATAAAATATATAAAATTGGTTAAGAAATTGTTTCAGGTGTTTTGGATTGAAAGAAATTTAGAAGACATCATAAATCATTGAGGAATCAAGAAGGA
>JANTPM010000245.1:40273279-40283833 GCA_025434745.1 Erythroxylum divaricatum | reverse complement strand
GTGTGAATTAACTTCTGATTTTATTGTAGAAAATTTCAAAAAGCTTAAAGATCTATTCAACCCCCCCTTCTAGATCGTTAAAGATCTGTTCAACCCCCTCTTTTAGATCGCTTACAAACTATATTCCCTATAGGGGGTTTGTTATGTGTGTAGTTTATATAGTTAACTATATTGTAATGAATTATGTGAACTATATTGCATTATATATGCACAAGCTCGATATTTGATCATCCTATTGTTTACGTTATTATACATAAGATTAAACTTAAGTATTGTAATTAGTATTTAACTTTTTATTTATGATGATTAAGAATTTTTATGATTTTTCGATAAAATTGATTATTCAACATATATATGCATGATATGATATTAATTTGTAGATTCCTAGTGCAACTAGCAATGAGAAGATAAGTCTTTGTAGGAGTGTAAGTATTTTTTTTCCATTATTATCTTGTCACATCAGTATATGGGTCTACGGAAACAACTTCTCTATTATGTAGGAGTAAGGTTGAATATTATTAGATATCCCTAGACCCTATTTTACTGTAGGACTTCGGTGTATAATGATAATGATATTAATATGCATGCATGATATTTTCTTTCTTAATGTAGAGACTTAAAGTTTCAAATATGGCTATTGTACGAAAGAACATTATTGTTGAACTCAACAAAGGTGAGCAATTAAATAGTGACAATTATGAAAATTCAGTATGTGATGAAACAGGAAGAGACTCTAAAATAATTGCATATAGCCATAGATATTTTTAAGGATGGAAATACAACCTAACACAAAAAATACCATGATGCATATGAGATGTGAAAAAAGTAGAACTCATTGACCTGCATTACATTCTTGAATAGTATGGACAATGATATTATATGTGAATTCAGAAAGCACAAAACTATTAAGAATATGTGTTCCATTTTGGGTGCTCATTTTAGAGGTACCTCATTAACTAAAATAAGGTTACTTACTATCAAATTTGATATGTGTAAGAAGACACATAATCAAATAAGCAAAAACATTTAAGGACATATGTGAAACATGATTAGTGAGTTGTAAAATGTAGTTCATAAGTTATCTAACGAGTAACAAGTGCAAACTATTATTTACGTGAATATGAAAATGTTGTTAATTTATAATGAGAACATCAAGATGATAGAGGATGCTAAAAGCCATCTTATATTAAGATAAATGCTTTTTAGAGCTTCTAAGATGATAGTTAAGGAATATGTAATTAGTTCTAACTCACTTGGAGCTATGACCAGAAAGAGTAAGAGCATTATAGAAGGAAACGAGATAAGAAAAATAACCACATTGCTCAAGACTCTATAAAGACTAAGTGGAACAACATGAGAAAGGAAAACATCCTTTTAATAAAAAATCATGAACAAAGTGAAGTGAAGGAAATCATCCTTTTAATAAGAAAAACATGAAAAGAGTGAAGTGATACAATTATGATAATAAAGGTCACTTTAGTCATGATTATAATGAGCCTAAAAAAGTATCAACCTTATGGTACATATATTTGTTGTATATATGTATTTTATTCTAGTTTCTAATCAAATCCCATCATCTTTATATTGTAGACTTATGAGCAACGAACCGTGTAATGAAGGATAAGGATGCCTTCATACAATTTAAAAAATTACACATATAATATGATATAATTATGTAGGAGATAACTTGAGAGTTGTCATATAAGGGATTTTCATATGTAAGCTAGACATAGGTGGGAGCCAACCCTTAATCTCACATGAAATGTTATTTGCTCCAAAAATTTGATAAAATCTTATTTGTTGTTGATTACAATTAAAGTTGGATTTAATGTAAACTTCTACGTTAGTGGAATGGAATTATATATGAAAATTATTTTTTTGGTCGTAGATTTATATTTGATAGTTTTATTATACTACATATTGTTTATAAAAATAGTAATACAAGTTGTTCCTTATTTATATCATCTAATAATTTAAAGCAAGATGCAATTTTATAGCATATTATATAATATTACTTTGGTTAAAATCAAATAACTATAAATACCTTTTTATAAAAGTTGTTTAATTGATAAAATAAAGAGAAAGTCACTTGAAAAGAAAAACATGGTTTTCTAATCCAATCTAGTTAATCCATTTGGACACTTGTGGTCCAATGAATGTGGGGATGACATATAAAGATGTATGGTTACATATATTTTATTTCTTAAATTATATTGTTTTACATATTGGACTCCAAACAATAATACTCACAGGATCAATGAAATCACTCAACCAATAACAAATCACTAAAAAAATATAAGATGATTGAACAATAGGTTGGGCATACAATTTTAACATGGAAAATTGCAGACAAACTGACAATAAATATACAAAATTAAAAATAACAAGATACAAGCATTTAAGGTTTCGAGTTATTAACTTCAACTCAAGAGCACCTCATAAACAACTATAATTAAGCTATCTTCTGGCTCTAAAAAAATTATGGGGTTGAGTACAACTTAACACACACACACACACAAGCACTACTCCCAACTATTCCTACAAATCAAACTTTAATAAAATTGTAGTTAAAGAATGCTATTTGAACTATAAAACTCTTATTTCATCATATGTTTATGTCTCTTATCAAAACCTTTATATATTGAGAAGATAAGATTTTAAACTACATCTAAACTATTCTCTAGCTCTAGAAAGTTTTCGGGATTTTGTACAAATTGGAGTTTTTTAGTCCAAATAGCATTCTTCAACCATAGTTTTCTTAAAGTTTGATTTTTAGGATTAGTTGGGAGTAGTGTTAAAAGATAATTTAGATGTGGGATCATTCAACAAGCCATTCAAAATTTGAGTGACTAATATGGAGACACTCACTGTTTGTATAAATCATCGACAACTCATCATTTGTGCTTACGGATATGACGTAGTGTTATTATCATCTCTATCTTTCTTGTTGTCTTACTTTTTCTAGACTCTCTTCCACTAGTAGCAAAATTTCTTTATATGACCAAATTTGGAGCCATAGTGACATGTCCTAGCCTCCTCGCAATCTCTAAACCAACACATGTCCTTAGGCTTACCATGTCCTTTAGAACCTCTACTCTTGCTTGTTTCTCTATTTACTACCACAAGAGCCGGTGCATTATCGACACTAATCTCCTTCCGCCTAATCTCTTCATTGAACGTGATATTTTTAATCACATCCAAAGAAAGCACACCATCCAAGGTGGAGCTGCTAATAGTCATAACCAAAGTTTTCTAACTATCTAACAAGGAACTTAACAGGAGCAAAGCTTATAACTCATTATCAAGGACGATCTTCATGGTGGCCGGCTTGTTGATGATATCCTAAAAATTTATGAGATGTTTCGACGTTAATTTCAGCCTTCAACTTTATGTTTATAGGCCTTTTAATTAAGGATGCCTTGTTATGAGCACTCTTCCTCTCATAAAGACTAGTCAATTTCTTCCACAACTTAAAAAGATTCATCTCTTAGGATGCATGGTTAAATATACTGATATCAATTTACTATCTGATAGTTCATAAGGTTTTTTACTTCATCTTTTCCCACTCTTTATCTATGATCTTCTTTGACTTAGAATAGACATCATCTTTTATATTTTTTTCCACATTGATTAGATCATAAAGATCTTTGCAATACAGGAGATCTTTCATCATAGGTCTCTATAGTGAGTAGTTATTAAACGTTAACTTCACCCAAGAATTATTACCACTCTCCATACTTATGACTCTGACACGTGTTGTTAAACTATAAGTAATGATGTTCATAGGATCAATGAAATCACTCAACCAATAATGAAACACTTAAACAATATAAATCATGAAAGACAAATTGGACGCACAACTTTAACTTGGAAAAACTATAGGACTAATCAACAGTAAATCTAATAAATCAAAAATAGTAAGATATAAGAGTTTAAGGTTTTGACGTATTGATTCTAACTTAAGAACACTTCACAAAACAACCATAACTAAACTTCTTCTAGCTCTCAAAAAGCTTAAAAGCTTGAGTACAAGTTGACATATATAACAATAATACTCCTAAATAATCATAAAAATCAAACTTCAATAAAATTGTAGTTGAAGAATGAAATCTAGACTTTAAAACCCTTCTTTCATCATGTATCTCTGTTTCATGCAACTTCTATTTCGTATTAGGCCTTTTAAATATTAAAATGATAATATTTTTAAACTACACACAGTCACCCACACGATTGTGTATGATGATTGTCCCTAACTTTTAAGCCTAAAAAATTAATGTCATAGAGAAACACAGTTTTAGTGACTTATACGGTTAGTGGATATGGCTATGACAAACATAGTTTTAGTGACTTATACGATTAGTGGATATGGCTATGAACACTAAAGAAATGGGCGTGTCTAACTCTATACAAGTATATATGTCCTCAAACGTCATCATTCAACTAGTACATGGTCAAAGAAGCTTATATGTTCACCCATATGGTCATTACCACCATTGACAATATTGTGTGTTACCTACATATGAGTTTGAACTCTAAAAATTGCTTTCAATCATCATTTTATGCCTTGAATATGCCTAATCTTCATTCTTTTGATCCATAAAGACATCTAACACTTTTGGAGCCCATATTTAGTGGTATTAGATAAACAAGCATTTATAATATGGGTTTGAACCCACAACATTATAAACTATATAAATTTGAAAACGAATCAATTATACAAGAAAACAATAGAACTAAAATTCTAATAAGTTCAAAATGTTATGTGATGAGAAAGGAATAGAAAGATAATTAAATGTCCGTTGAACCCTAGAACAAATGGCTTTACAAAAAGATGAAATATAATGCTTCTATAAAAGGTTAAATTCGTAGGACCCCTTATGGTTTAACAAGCTATCATATAGTACCTCATTTTAAAATCTATCAAATATCACCCTCGTATTTTAGTTAATAATCATCAAGTTTCCATCCAAATCATATTTATCATACAAAAATGATGTTTTTTGAAGTCTAAGAGTCTAAGAAAATTTATCCTATTAAGGGTTAATTTTGTTAGAACATATTGTAGTTTGGCATATTATCAATGTACCCTTTGGTTTTTAAAAACTATTAATAACCCTTTATAGATTTTAATTTTTATGTGTATAAATAGTGTTCTCAAGGATAGCTTGAAGGTAGGGAGACGTACGATATATTAACTGAAACACAGGGAAGATATTCATAGTTTTTAAAAATGACAGACTAATGTAATAGTTTGTCAAACCCTAGAGGGGTCTTAAGTAATTAACCCTTTTATACATTATTAAGTCCATAAAGACACAAGAAAATTTGCCAATCTCTTGTTAATGCAATGCATTACTTACAGTCGTTCATGTATTTAATTGAGGGTCTACAAAATAATACATAAACACTTTATATGAGCTATCAACTAGTAGAAAAACTAATATGATAAGCCTACGACCATGAGGGTATGATACCTAATTTTATGGTCTCTCTCACAAATATGGAAAATTAGGCCTAAAAGAGAAGAAAAGTACCTTTATTAGATATTTTAAAGCTTTAAAAGGATATGTGTTTATAGGCAAATGAGCTAATAAAGGAGTAACTAAATATGAGCTATGAAATGTTACACTTTTAGATAATAACTTCTTAAAGCAAGGTGAAATAGGAAAAGACCTATTGTTATATTAGAATCTTAATAGAATGATTATGCTACATATAATCAAGAAGAGGGACCCTATCAATTCATATCATAATATAATGAGATTTTACCTATTGTATTTTATTCGAGTTAGAGTATCAAGGCATTAATGAATATGTTTCTTATGAACCTTGTTTACGATGAAGTAATCATAGATATTTCCTTGACATTATTTTGAAATAGAAGGAGAAATTCATATGATTCTTCTATAAAAAGAGAGTGACACAAAGAATGTGAATGAGGCTCTTACTGGTCCTGCTAAAAAAGAATGGATGAAAGAAACAAATTAGGAAATGACTTCTTTAAGCTCCAATTAAGTATAAGACTTCATTGATCTCCCTAATAGATGAAAAGCTAATGGAAACAAGTAGGTTCATAAAATAATGTGAAAGGTTAACGGTAGTATTGAGAGATACAAGGTATGCCTCCTAGCTAAAGGATGTGTGCAGCAAGAGAGAATTAATTATAAAGAGACATTTTCTCATGTTGTTATGTTTTCTTTGATTCGTCCAATCCTATCTATAGTAACCAGTTTGGATTTTGACTCACATCAAATAGATGTATAACCTAATTTTTAAAATATATAATTAAAAAAGATTTTATATGGAACAACTTATATATTTCATTTAAATAGGCGAAAACATAAAGTATATCAATTATTAAAATCAATTTGTGACATAAACCAATCCTTAAAGCAGTGGTAAATTCATTTTCAAAACATATTTTTTTGTATGTTTCACAATATTGACAAAGATCATTGTATATATTAAAATATGAAAAAAAAATTATAATTTCATCTTTACATGTTGATAATATTTTGTTGTTAATAATGATTATAAGTTTTTTAAGAAAATAAAAAACTTCTGCCATCCAAATTTTATATAAAATATATGGTTGAAGATGTATACATTTTTAAAGTAAGGATTTTTAGAGATTGTTCAAAGATATTATTAACATATAATCTAAAATTCTTGAATGATTTGTAAGCAAGACTACAACCAACTAGAAAATTATATTGCTAAAGATGAAGATCATAGTCAAAAGTTTTGTCCATTATCAATATAAAAAAAGGAACAAATGAAGAATGTCTCGTATTTTAACACTATTAGAATTTTCATTTATACAATGATATTTATAATAAGATATTTGTCATATTATTAGAACGGTAAGAAGATATCAGTTAAATTCAGGACAAGTATGTAAAAAAGATAAATTAAAAAAAATATTAAGGTATCTAAAAGGCATTATTGATTACATATTGTGTTATTAAGGCAATGACCTACGTATACAAGGTTATACAAATGCATGTTAGGGAGGACATTTAGAGGAGAGAAATTCTACATGTGGATTTTCTTACTCAATAATGAAGCAATATCATGAAAATGTAATAAACAATTATATGTTACTTTATTCATAATGAAAGTTAAATTTATAGCATTTTCAATTGCAGTACAAAAAATTGTTTAATTGGTATGATTCTTAGTTCATTTGGGAGTCATTTAAAGCAAGATTAATCTAATATTAATCAACTGTAATATTCAAACAACAATTTGTTTTCATTGTAAAATGATGTATATAGATACAAAGTATAACTACATGAAAGATATAATTGTACAAAGTGAAGTAAACATAACATGTGTGTGTGTGTGTGTGTGTGTGTGTGTGTGTGATATAATAGTAGCCTCAATGACAAAACCAATTTCTTGAGCTACATACAATGAAATGTGAAGTAACTTAGATAACATAGATATAAATTATTGATAAATTTTTAATATATATTTATTAATTTTTATCATATCTAATACAAAATACATGATGACATTGTTTATTATTTGATAACTATTATGTAACATTTGATTCTAAAGAATGTTTTTATGTGTGAAATATTTTTAATATAAATAAGACAATATGTTAGATAGATAAAAGATTTGCTCTCTTATAAGGGCAATCACATCCACTGTTCATAATAATTAGAGATGATAGGTTTAAATTTTGTTATCTAGATCGTAATTGAGAGAAAAAAGCTTAAATTATAAATTTTTCTTTAAAAACATACATGTCTTAAAATTTCAAATCAGGGTTCTAACAATATGAATTTTGTAATAGACCAATGAACTACGGTGAAACAATAAATATGTTCAAACTAACATGTAAAATATTTTAAGAACAAACATCTACTCTAAATAAAAAAGGAATTAATTGACTCTTGCCATGTATATAAAATTTACTATAAGAAGGTATTAATACAAATCATAAGATTTTAACTTACATTGTGTGAGATCATAGGGGATAAATGACACTCATAATAAACCCTTATAACTCTTGGCTAATTCTTAAGAATTAAATTTAAGGTTTGCTACTTTATATGTTAAGAAAAGATCATTCGTGATGCAATCTTAAGGGAAAACTCTAGGAAAGTAAATTGAATTAAATTTAATTAAGGAGAATTTAGAATAGCGAAAGGACATAAAAAGATGTAGTTGAAGCTAGCTTCATCTCATAGTGAAAGAACTAAATACAATTATGATATGATGAAATAAATAAGATAAAAAAAGAATAAGGATGTGAGATATAATCTAGGGTATAACATATAAAATTTACTCAATAATTAATTAAATTAGTTGAGATGTCATATATTCCTAACATATAAAAAAGTCACTGTGCTTAGTGCACAAGGTTCCCTGCTTTGCGGGGGTCTGGGGAGAGTTACAATGTATGCAACTTTCCCTTTGTATTTTTTACAAAGAGGTTGTTTTCGTGACTTGAACCTGTGACTTTATGGTCATAAAAGAACAACTTTACTAGTTACTTCAAAGCTCACCCTCATATATTCATAACATATATTTGGTAATAAGCTCTCGACGTAGGCTAGTTACATGAGATATTGGATAAGTTTGAGAATTGCATAATTCTAATTAATGAAGTCCATTATGTGTGAGTTGGAGAAGGTAAGTATAGACACCACCCACAATGGATTGGTAACTTCCTAATTGCTAAAGGCATTTGAGTTTTTGAATCATCATATAGAAGATATGATCTTTAAAAAATCGATAGATGAAAAGTTGGAAGTTAATAAGAATAGGGATTTTACATGAACTAAAGTCCTTTCATCGATGGAAAATAAATATGAAAATCCATAAATGATTTGATTTCAGTAATGAATGTTTAATGCTCCTATAATTTCAAATAACCAATTGTAACAACCCCATGAAGTTGTATGATAAAAATTTAAAACAAAATTATAGTAACCTTATACATATATATAATGAAGAAACATTTTTATTAGGATTTAATACGCAACACAAATTTTGGTAAAATAATCTTACTTTATGTTTATACTAAACTAATGCTTACAAAAGATAGGGATAAAATATTAATCATCCCATATAACATTTTTTTTAACTGGCGTGATCCTGCTGGGGGTCGGTGCCCATTTTATTGCTAATTTGGAATAAAAATACATAGGGAAGTAGGGCATTTGGCCATACCTCCCCAAAAAAATTAGGCTAAGCAGGCTTATAATAATCTGTTTTAATGCCGACCTTAAGCTTTAACAAAAACAACTTAAAGGAGAAAGAAAACTAATTAGTTACTATTCTAAGTCTTACACGAACCAAAGGAAAACCAAGCTGATCCAGTCTGATTAATCCTTGAAGCATCCGCGGCATTGAAGGATAAGAGAATGTTGTTGATTGTTGCATAGTGGTTGCATTACGTGCTAGATAATCAGCCACTGAGTTGGCCTCTCTGTAAATATGCGAAAAACTCTTTAAAATACATAAAAGAATGTAACAACAAAAAAATAAACATACAAAACAAAGGTTTATAATAAAATATATTATATTTTAGATTTATTTAAAATTTTATTAAATAAATGTATTAACAAAATCAAGATCAATAAAAAATCATTCATAATTTTTTTATTATTATAATTAAATATATTATAAAATCAAAATAAAATATAATTTTTCTGTATGATTGAATTTATAAAATTAAAGCATAATTAAACATATAATAAGTTAAACTTCACCTATATGTTAATGAACAACTATGTTATATCATTAAAAAGAATAAAGTATAAAGATATATAATATGTGTATAAAAATAAGATTTGTAAGACAGTCAGAAGTGATAAAGCTCAAAGAAAGTAGCTTTAATTTTCCTTACTAATAAGGTTTTGTGGAAATAAGCATGCCAGTACTATTGATGTGTGTGTGTATGTGTGTGTATGTGTATATATATATATATATTGCTTTGTATTTTGCTATGTTTTCCATCCATATTTCCTTGATTTGATCAATTTTATGTTAGGTTGTAGATAATTATGGAGATGTTGCTTATGAGTAATGTTAAAACTTTATAAGTTAAATCATAAAGAAAACACAATTTGAATAAATACAATTTTAAATACCTATTGTAAACTATTCCCCTCTATAGAAAAAACGAATGACAAGAAGATCAAATGTAACCTAGAATACAGTCGTATTCTAAACCGTATTCCTTACTAAAAATTTGATTTATAAGAAACCTTTTATAAGAACGTATTATAGCTCGTATTTTACGACAAAGAGATATAATATGATACATGATCTAGAATATATGTTGGGACCCGATCCGGAACCGGATCCCAACCGAAAAAGCAGAACGAAAAACGGAACAAAGTGGCGAAACGAAAGTAAAATCGAATGCGAAAGGGAATAGTAAAAGCGGACTCGAATTACAAAGCAAGCGGAAGCAAAGCAAATGCGAATCGAATACAAGATCGAAACGGAAGCAAATGCAAGCGGAAGCAATAACTAATCGAACCAAACGAACAGATTTCAAAACGAAACGAAATCAAGCAGAACATATCCGAC
>JANTPM010000245.1:40244108-40256780 GCA_025434745.1 Erythroxylum divaricatum | reverse complement strand
ATCAAGAGCCAATCCCAAATTTTATAAAGTGAATTTTTCCTTATTGTGATTAGCATATGTGTTCGGTTGTGGGTCTTCTACGCTAGATGGGTCCGAATGTTGGGCTTCGGAGACGGGGTCCAACATATTCCTTCTCCATGATTTATTTTGTATTGCATGTGATTTATCATGCATCATATATGTGTGATTATACTATTATAAACTATATATTATGTGAGCATATCATTGAGTGTCGTGAGGCAATATGGACTCAGTGAGGTATGGCTCCCTTTAACTCTATTTTCAGGTCAGTTACCATCACCGTTGTAACAATGACTTGAGGAGTGTTGGCTGCAACATATCTACCTCTATGTATATTTTTCATTTTTTTTCACTTGCACTTATACTCTAGCGTCCGAAGTGATACGATTTAGTATATCAAAAAAATTCTTCTAATATACGCTAACATTATTGTACTTTACTGTGTTTGTACTTACGTTGTCTCAGTTGTTATTTATTTTTTTAAAATTTTGCATCTATTTGTGTCACTAATAGTCAAATTTACACGTGATTTGAGGGCTTCAACTTTTGGGTTTCACGTACCCATTTGAGCCGTGACATATAATAAAAATTAAAGTATGACATAAAAAATTTTAATATATTTTTATATGAATGTTGTCATATTTATTCAAAAGTGTTCACTTATTTAAATTTATTATAACTATTCTCCACATATATGCATTATAAAATGTGAATTTGACTTTGAAATTTCAAGATATCAAAATTTAATTATAACCTTAAAATATAACACAAAAGTAACAAAATTAACATTTATTTTAAGAAAAACCAATTGTCAAATATTATTTTTACATATTTCAAATTTATGGTAACTATTCTCCGCATGCTTATTGTAAGAAGCGTTGAATTTTTTTATGTAGTTCTTTTAAGTTTACAATATAAAACCTTTAAACTTTTTACATGTTTCTCGAAATTATACACTGTAATTAATAATTATATATTTATGTTTCTGATGTAGAATAATTATACGTGTAACATCTATAAACACCATTTGCACCTCTACAATTAAAAAGATATATAAACTCTTTTATATTTACAAGTAAAAGAGTGGGAAGTTTAGGTTATTGTTATAATAATTTTTATATCATATTGATCATTAGAGGATTATTAGAAGTTTTATATTTTTATGAATTAGATATTATAAAAATAATTAATATTGATTTAATATTTGCTATGAAAGAAATTGATAAGTTTGAGATAAGAGAATTTGAATTATTTTAATTTGTTTGAACTTAAAATTTATTGTTTAGTATGAACATTATAATAATTAATTTGCTTAAAATTTTATTATAAAGTTTATAATAAATTAAGGTTAATTATCAAAATAATTTTCATTTGTAATTTATAATGACAATTTAAACCTTAACTATTTAAGTATTTCAACTTTTCTACAAGGTATACTTATTTAATCTCGAAATAATTTCTTAGTGGGCATTATAAAATTATGAAATACTAACCATGTGATATATTATTATAAAATCATAAATCAATTTTATAAAGTACAAATTTACTAATTTAAATTCTTTCTAATAATTGATAGTAATCTATTTTAAATAACATATCATCAAAGTCACATATATTAAATAAAAATAAGATATAATTATTTCAATAAAAATAGTAATTACTTATTATTTAACTGATTACATCAATTGAAATAAAATATAAATTTCATCCCTTGTTTTGTCTGTATGTATTTTCTCTTTCAATGATAGAGGAACTAAAATTAGCCACATTAATTTTTAATACCTTTAGTTCCTTTATGAGGAGAAAATTTTGTCTCCGCTTCCATGACCAAGTTCCAAAACCAATATTCCGGAGCAACTGAATGTAAACAAATGTTGGATATCCAAGGTTTGCACTTTAGAGAATAAAAGAAAACAAAAGAATAATTTAAAAAAGTCAAATTGTAACAATGGTTTCAGAAACTAACAGGACTCTGAAGAAGTTTTTGTAAATTGGAATGGAGTAGAGATGCAAAATTTCCCATCTTGGCAAACCAAAACTTGGAAAATATTTCTGATGTTCCTTAATGATGTAGGCATTCCTAAACTTGTCTTCATTCAGCGGTAGCACTTGCAGCACTCAGGTCCACAGAAAGATCAAGGGCCTGAAACATAAAACCAAACAAAGTATTGGTTATAATACTTTGGCATATAAGCTTTTAAATTGATTCCTTGTTATATGCTCAGAGGATGACATAAGAAACAAAATGTCCAATCATGTTTTAAACCGACGGTAAAATACAAACCAAATGCACCATGCATTGTCTAATGCTCTTCACGATCGTTAGGAATGTACCTTTCCAGTGATCTTACTGTACAGTTCAATCACATCATCTACTGTGCTCTGAAAGTGTGTAGTGGCATCATAGCTCTGCAAGGAATAACAAGAGTGGGGTAAGTAGGACAAATTCATCCAGGAACTAACATCAAATGCAAAATAACAATTTTTATGCATTGTTCTGCAGAATCTATTAGCACAGATTCAGAAAACAAAAAGGAGATGCAGGCACTGAAACAATTAAAACGGCATGAAAGTTTGAAACAAACTATAATGGTGGGAAAGATGAGCTTACAGTGGATATGAAGCAATTGTCAGCCTCATGGTCGTTCGACGGTAAATATCTGTCGTATGTATCATAGAATATTTCATCTATAGGACCAAGCAGGTCGATCCCTGGCTTTAGTTCTACCTCAGGATTGTCAGTCTCTGCTTCCGTTGAAACAAAAGCAATGTATTTCCCTTTTGGAGCAACATTATGAGCGTAAGAACAACAAAAGAGGTACCTGAAAGCAAGAAGTGTGAAGCTTCGTTTCTCAAATTGTGAGAATCGTTATGATATTTCATCAATCAAAAGGCACATGTTTCATTTCAGGGATTTAATTAGAGGTATGGCCCAATTTTGTTCCAAGCTGCATCTCTAGACTGTTTACTTCTTTTACTCCTCAAATTTTCTAGCTGTTGATAAAATCCCGCGACTGCGAAACTCACTTCTGTCAATTATCTCACCAGGAAGGCTATATTTGATCACAAATGTGCATCAAAACGTGTTCCCACTTTACAAGATTAGATTCCTTAACTTCAAGTTCAAATTTACCTATACATAAACTCATACTACAACTTTACAATATAAGAAAATTTATGCAGAAACCTGTTAAAAATAAGGAATAGTAAAGAATAGAATGAACGGAGGACCGAAGTTTTTGGCCTTACATATCTGATTTACGACCAAGTTGCTTCTGTGGCAGAATGACCTGGGCTGAGTGAGACTCACTGGTGTCTGGAATAGGATGGCTCATTATGCATATTGCACGAGCAACTCTTCCAACCTTCTTAACCTGTTGCATTGAAGTTGTAAGAGATTAAGGCCATTTTCACAACCTCATGAACATTTCAGAAACTCCTGAACGAATGGAACTATGGGGGATGTAGTGGAGCTTTATCGTGAATGGTTGACAAAAGTTACCTTGTCAGGTAAATACGAAGGATCACAAACAACTTTCTTGCATTTAGCAGTTTCTCCTTCAGAGGTCACGCCAATGGCTTTGCCATCTCCATCAAACTCTACCTAAAACCAAAAATGAATCCTCGATATTTGTACAAGTATGATTCCAACGTTCTCATTTGGGTATGGACGGAAGCCCTCCCCAAAATTACAGCTTAAAGAGATGGAAATGCTTAGCTTAGCTGACTCTCAAGCTACAACAGCATCATTGGACATTATATCGGGGATTTTTCTGGCAGATTAATGAGATACCCTTGAACGGTTGAAATCTCTTTTAATGAACTTATCTAATGCTTTGGATGTGGTTAGACAGTAGCGTATGCAAGATTATTGTCCAAAGGAGAAACTGTACCATATGCTTAAAGAGAAAATGTTTTCCATAGAAGAAAGACAGACGAGGTGTTCAGTGGTCTAGGAGTTTTAACAATATAACTTGGTTTGTTTGATTAGTGATCTTGCAAACAAAAGGTAAAATGAGGAAAAGAAAAACTAAGTTAACCTTGTTGTACTCGGATTTACCTTACAATCTGGCTTATTCAGCATGTAAGTTCCGCCATATACTGCACTTAAACGTGCAAACGCCTGAAAAAAATCCCGGGGAATGTCAAATTATTTTCATTGGACTATTATACTCACCTTGTGGAAAAAACGGTACCTGAGGCAATTCTCCCAACCCATACAGTGGGTAGATGTAGGGTGATCCTCCTTGAAAGCGAGCCAAAGATTCTGCATAAAGCTTCAGAAAACAAGCAGAAGAAAGCAAAATGAAAGACAGAAATTTAATATCCAACAACTTTCACTGGGAATGAATGTAAAATTTTCACTTGGAGACGATTTAGAACTACATAAACTTATCTTCAAGGCAATTTGTTGCAGATGTTTCTCAGTTTATATTGGGGTTCAATGGGGCATTGTTGGAAGATCAAAATTCTTAAATCATATAAAGTTAATTAAAGGACTAATTCATCCCGGAGAAACATAAAGGCCAAAAACTTTTCAAGTTCACCTTCATCTTCTTCACAAAATCCAGAGCTGGTTGATCCAAGTAGCTATCATCTAAGTGAAGTGCCAGGGCATGGCCAATGAAGTCAATCGTATCATCTTCTAGCCCATATCTCCTGTAAGTTCGAATGGACTAGCATCATTGTATGAATTAGTTTGAGAGCTATAAATTATAATTTATAACAGATGTAGCTATCGTCTTCTAGCTCTTGGGAAATGCATGCTCCGAGTTTGAATTTATGAAACAAATCCATGTGCAAGGTATATTTTCTGAGCTGAACATAGTTAGCTCTCTTAAAAATATACCAAATGTCTAGTCACTAGGTTATGGAGCTTAACATAACCACAGGCAAGAAGAAAATTCACCAGTGATGATTTCTGGGACAAAAATATGAGGTTAGCTCTATGATGCAAGCTGTTTAAAATCAGTTCTTCAGTCAAACCCTTTGAATCAATGGAAATTGTAGTTTTTGCAAGTCAATCCAACTGATAATAGTTTAAACTTAAACATCACTAAGCTGAAAGAGATAGAAGAGGTGAGGATCATACGAGATAAGCTCTCTTGCTGTAACTTTGGTCAAATCCAGCCCTTCATGAGACTTTGGATCATCATCTTCATAGTCTTGTACATAAATAAAGAATTTTCTGGCACGACGTTTCTCAAACAGTCCCATCAGTGGTGATTTCAGTGCTTCAACGTCATTCGCTGGAACTTTGTATATCTGAGAAGTTGTGGGATTTGATCAAATTCTCGCAATCTACTTCTGATATGTAAAGACAATAGACGCAAGCTTGCCCTGGCAAAACCATTACGCTCCTACGGAAATCTAAAATTGTTAAATTCCTTCATACCTTCCCTTTATTATACACAAAACTACCATCAACAGCCTTGAAGTTGAGATACTTGGTAACGTCTGTGTGGATGAGAACACGGACCAAACCGCCATTGGCAATAATGAACTATTATAACAAATTCAAAGCAGAATGAGAAACAATCAGAAGCACGTAACATTAACCTTCATTTGAAGATCCATAATACGAGTATTTTATGCGGTACCTTAGGTATCATATCCACATTATACTCCTTGCTTGACCCCAGGCTCTCTGGAAACGTATCATTTCCCCTGAATCGCTTCCAAAGCTACAGTTGCAAATTGAAATCCGAGTAAACAAGAGAAAAGTGAAATCAGAAGAGCAGAGGAATACGGAAAACTCGGCTAATAAAATAAGTACAGAATACAACTAGCCATCCGCAGACTTACCTGGTTAAGATTCAGTGAGGATGATTCACCGCCATAGTAGTCATTTCTGTCCATATGCAAAACCTGTTTCAAACAAAAGATAAGACTTAAGTCATACGTATGTGATGTGCCTTGCGCACCAAAGATCAAGAATTCTATTCAATGAAACACGCCCTTCTGGAAATTGTGTATAGATGATAAATCGTAGCAGCAAAGAGTAAGATCATGCACTAAACTAAACACAAAAATAGCTGTCATATACGCAAATACGGGATTGCTTTCAGAAGAAAAATGCCTAATTCAGAGTAATAAAGTTGGTAAGAAAAAGTACTTTGAGGCCATTAACAGAAAGTAGACCACTGAGAATGCATTCCTTGAGACCTGTCCCAAGAACTATGACATCATATTCTTCATCCATCTTGCTATTACCTCAAATCCCAGAACAGAAACAGAGAGAACGAGATGATTATTGTTTGTGTTTGGATGGAAGGAAAGTGAAGGAACAAATAGCTGAAAGAAACATAAAGGGCAGTGTTGAGTAATATGGAGCAAGTCTTTAGCGGGAATCAACGATATTAACGGTCAAAAACTTTTAGTCCCATGCCCACGCTATTTAGAGACGCGTGCATTCTCCAAGTAGTATAGTGAAAGTGAATCAAGAGTAATGCTTGGGTGTTTGAGATTCACGTCAAAATGAAGAGAGAGCGAGACAGGGAAATCACGTGCCCAACTTGGTAGCGAGCGACTAGGACCAATTGATCTTTACCTATTGTCCTTTTCAAAAGAGATTTTTACGATTACTCTGAATATTGTTATGATATTTAAAGAAAATTAAATTTTGTGGCTGAAACCCAGTTGGCAATTTCATCCATATTATTAGTTAATCGTTTCCGTAATCATTTATTTTTTTTTTCATTCATTTCCCCTCTTTTAAGTTGCATTGAACGTATTTGGTCATTTGCTTTTCGTTAACAAATATAAAACTCTTATATAATTTAAGTAAATTTAGAAAAAAAATTAAAAATTGAACTTTACAAAAAACTGTAAAGTTTACTAATTTAAGTTAAAATTAATTAGTTAAAAATACGTGTTATAAACATTACACATCGAACAAATCTGACTCAACTCCTAAATTTAAATTAAACTAATTAAATATAATTCAAACTAATAATTTATTATAATCATCTTCAATTATTAATTTAAGTTAAATTAATTATTTAAAATTAAGTTAAGTTACTACATCAATAATATTTGATTAGTCTATCATATTCTAATTGTGGATAATGGACCACAATTGAAATTTCTTAACACCTTATGAAAATCTTTCCTTGAGATCAACTTAGAGCTTTCTTTAGGATTTGTCAACGTCATTAATTATCCTTTCTAATTGGAACTCGTAGTTCCTTTTTTTAAAAAAAAATTATATAAAATATCATTCAAGGTGCCTAACTATGTCGACCATTTCACACCCTCTCAAATAAATAACTAGTACTAAATTCTATGTCCTGAAATGTCTAAGAAAAGTTTAGACAAAGTTGATGACATTCTAATTTAAGACTACCTCTTATAATAATCTTGAAGTGTCTAAATTCCCTCATTTTCTATTTCCTTTTTCTTTTTAATTTCCTAGCAAACATTTATGCATGCTGAGGTGTTTTAAGACTATAGCTTAACAGTCAATTCCAATTCATATTTGAGTCTATTTAATAAAGATTCCACTAGGTAGGATTCTAATAGGTGGACGTTTGTCACAAGCCTACTAAAGTTGGTTTGGAATTTCAAGTCTCACCGTTAAATTAAGATTAATATACTTGCTAAAATATTAATCTGAAAATTCTCAAGTAGGTCGAAATCTTAAAAACTCAACCTTATAGTCAAAAGCTCAAGTATGTCACCTTAACAATTTACAAATTCAATATATAGATCTTTAAAATATGAATAAACAAATGAATAATTTCTATCAATCAATCGAGTTACAAGATCGGTCTTGATCAAGTTCGTGCCTCACTTCTTCTTTACGTTCAAAAGGTCAAAAATAAAATGAAAAGGAAAACTATACCCCACTACTCTACATCCAAATACTATATATATGTATTTGGAGCTACTACTTAATTTAGAATACGTATGAAGAAAATCATGATATGTGTATCTTAAACTCGGATAAATACATCAAACACAATAATCATCAACCACAAATTAAGTTAGGAGCTAAATGATACATTCTAGTTAATGAAATGGTAATTTTCCCATTCAGGTGCTAGATGATAGGTCCCAGTCCCACCCAATTGAATGGTACGTATTCCATTATAACGCACGATAATGGGTCCTCAGCAATTACTAAACTTCACGCATCTTAATCACAATATCAATAAACAATGCGTAAGTACCAACAACCGAAAAATTGTCATAAACGTCTTAAGTGCAAGGAATTGTCATTACGACATCTTCTTGTAATAAAAATACAGTGACCAATAAACTCAAGCAAGGTAGCTAGTCTGTTTCTAATACAAAACGACTCCATCGCTCTTCTGTTGGAAGCATAACAGCACCGTTCCCTTTATTCTTGTTTACCTCTATTGGCGCTCCCACTTCAACACAACTTTCACTGTTAATCTTAACAGGTTAACTGTACACATCACCAACCTTAAAACCCTAATACCAGAAACTAGGGTTCCATTTCCTTTTTTCAGGTACTTGGGGGAAAAAAAAAAAAGAGGAAGTGGCCATTCCAACTGAAAAGAGAATACATAAAAACGAGTAATGATCCACTAAATCTATGATGCATGTCAACGCATATATACTAACGAGACCAATATTAACATCATTAGGCAATCCGAGACACAATGGCAATCCAAGCATCGTATGCGCAGCCTTTCTACAACAGCTTTAACTTACAACTATTATCTGTTATCTTAAGGAAAACAATACAGGCTAGACTCGTAAAAATATATATACACATATACATGCCGTAGATCTTTCCAAGAGCAGTTTACATCTTGATGGTTTACTATAAATTCCGCTTCTCAATCAACACGCAAATATAGAAATCCAACTATTCCTCCATATAAAATCATTCTTCAGATTCAATCAGGAAAAAGAAAACCTGCAAAGGAATTAACAGGTTAGTTAGAATAGCGGTCTAAATAAGCTGCTGCTCCCAAAAACTATCTAATACCGCCACTAGTCAATTCCAAAAACTGCATTACTACTTCAAGAAAGAAAAAGGTATAACATGTTGCTCATGATTTTGATTTCAGAAGTGCTGAAAGTTGAAGATAATTTTTATCACATACTTTGTGTACATAGGAACAAGGGTTTATATACAAAATTCCTAGAACTATTTAGGAAGTAATCTAGCTATTAACTCTATGAAATCTATCAATTATAGGAGAGATTATATGTGTAATTATGACAATATCAATACTAACAATCTTTGATCAATACTTCCTTTAAGTTGGTTAATAAATATCGCACATGCCAACTTGTAAACGAAGTTATGAAACTATTTGTTGTACAGTCCTTTGGTGAAGACATCTGTCAGTTGTTTATTTGACCCCATATGGAATAACTGCAGAGAGTCATTCACAAGTTTCTCCTTCACAAAGTGTTGGTCAGTTTTTATGTGTTTTGTTCTATCATGCTGAACAGGATTGTAAGCTGTACTAATGGCAGCTTTGTTATCACAGTAAAGAGATGAACTTCTTTCATCCGTCAGTTATAATTCATTCATCAACTTCTTTACCCACAATAGTTCACACACACCTTGAGTTATAGCTCTATATTCGGCTTTCGTACTAGATAGCAACTATATTCTATTTCTTGCTTCTCCAAGTAATTAGATTTCCTCCTATAAGCATACAATAACCAGTGATTGACTTCATATCATCTGGAGATCCAGCCCAATCACCATCTATATATACTTTTATCTTAAGATGACTATTGCTAGTGAACAAAAGGCCTTCTCCTAGAGCAGACTTTAGATAGTGAAAAATGTGGAATACAACTTGTAAGTGTGGTTCTCATGGATCATGCATGTACTGACTTACCAGACTAACTGCAAATGTTATGTTTGACCTAGTGTGAGAAAGATGAGTCTCCCAACTAACCTCTGATATCTTCTCATGTCCACTGATGTACCTATTCCTACTTGCAATTTGTGGTTACTTTCGATAGGAGATTCAGCTGATTTACAACCCATCATATCGGTTTCTTCTAATAGGTCTAGGATATATTTTTTCTGGGAGATAAAGATTCCTCTTTTTGATCTAGCAACTTCAACTCTCAAGAAATATTGCAGTTTTCCTAGGTCCTTAATTTCAAACTCTTGAGCAACTTGTTTCTTCAACCTAGCCATCTCTTCTTTATCACTTCTAGTTACAATAATGTCATCAACATAAACAATTAGAAGTGTGATCTTACCTTGGGAGTGCTTGATAAATAGGATATGATCCACATTTTTCTGTTGATAACTAAAGGAGATCATAGCTCATTGAACTTTTCAAACTATGCTCGTAGTGATTGTTTCAGCCCGTATAAGGCCCTTTTTAACCTACAAACCTTCCTTTGTCTCTTCTCATCTTCAAACCCTGGAGGAATCTTCATATACACCTCCTCTTTTAGATCCCCATGAAGAAATGCATTTTTAACATCGAATTGCTGTAAGTCCCAATCCAAGTGAGCTGCACACGAGTGTAAAACTCTGATTGTATTAATCTTAGCAATATGAGAAAAGGTTTCTTGATAGTCCACTCCGTATGTTTGAGTAAAGCCTTTAGCCACTAATCTCGTTTTATATCTCTCAATGGATCTATCTAGCTTATGCTTTACTGTGAATACCTGTTTGCAGCCAACCATCCATGTTCCTTTTAGAGTAGTGACAAGTTCTCAAGTCTCATTTTTTTGCCAGGGACTTCATTGCTTCAATCATAGCTTCTTTCTATTAAACAATTTTCATTGCTTCTCTCCAGTCCTGTGGAATAGACACAGAAGAAACAGATAAGACAAAGGCTCTATTGAAGGCTCTATTGGCAGGATATAGTGAGTCATATTTAACAAAGTTAGAAATTGGGTGCTTGGTGCAACTTCTAATACCTATTTGAAGGGCAATCGACTTATCTAAATCATCAAATAATTCATATTCTAGCTCACCAGCGTTTTCGAGAGAAGAGGATGACATTGGCATAGACTGCATGATGACTTTTTCTATCTTATCTCGCTTTGAGTATGTCTTTAAGTCTGGTTTATCTAAGCACCAACTTCAATCCTCTTAAACCAAACTAGTTGTCTCCCCTGAATTGTTCTTCCTCCTTAGTTCACATTATCTATAGAGTCAAGCAACACCTTATCTTCAATCTCATTCTCCCCTTAAAGAGGAGTTAGGGATGCGGAGAAATAGGACTCATACTCTAAAAAAGTAACATCCATACTTACAATGTATTTCTTAGATGAGGGGTGATAATACTTATATCCTTTTTGTGTGAGAGAATATCCAACAAACACACATTTCAAAGCTCGTGGCTCCAACTTGCCAACATTCAAATCATGAACAAAGCAAATATACCCAAAGACTCTTAGAGGTACAGTATAAGAGTTTGTACCTTATAATATTTCAACAGGGCTTTTAAAATCTAGAATTCGAAGTGACATTCTGTTGATAAGATAGGCAGTTGAAAGGACTGCATCACCCCAATATCCCTTTGCAAGATTCATTGTGAACATGAGTGATCAAGCAACCTTCAGAGTGTGTTTGTTCTTACTTTCCGCAACTCCCTTCTGTTCACTAGTATAGGCATAACTAGTTTGATGTACTATTCCATTAAAATATAGATATGCACAAAATTTGTCATCCATATACTCCATTCCATTATCTGAACGTAAGATCTTAACTCTAGCATCATGTTGAGTACAAATCACTTTGTGAAAAGATTGGAAGCATGAAAAAACTTTATTCTTGGTTTTCAACAGATAAACCCACGTCAATCGCGTGCAACAACCAATAAAGGTCACAAACCATCTATAGCCAGAAAGAGAGGGAGTTTGAGTAGGACCCCAAACATTAAAGTGAATGGTGATAAAAGGAACATAACTCTTATTATTTGATAAATGATAAGCACGTCTAAGTGTTTAGCAAGTTCACATGCTTCAAAAATAAAGAATTAAATTCTTTTAAACAAGTTTGGATAAAGTTTTGCTAGAACAAAAAACGAGGAATGTCCTAACCACCTATGCCACTGAAGGATTTCCTTATTAATCACATCATTCCCAAAAGATACTTGATGTGCAACTGTCAGGTGTTCTTCTTCCAAGACATATAAGCCATCCTGCAGTCTACCAGTTCCAATCCTCTGCCCTGTGTGAAGATCCTGAAGAACACAATAGTCAGGAAAAAACTCAACTTTGCAATTAAGAGCTTTAGTGATGGAACTGACAGAGAGAAGATTAATAGGGAAACTAGGTACGTGAAGTACTGAGGATAGGGTAATATTGGGAGTACAGTTAACAGAACCTGTACCAGATACGGGAGTAAAAGACCCATCTGCGATTCTAACATTATCTCTGTTGTTTCCATGAGAGTATGTTATAAAATTCTTTTGAGAGCCTGTCATATGTCTGTTAGCTCCAGAGTCTATAATCCAAGGATTATCTTTAGAATTGTAGTGTTCAATACCTGTTTTAGCAAGGTTTGATGCGCCAACTGTGGAAGCAGAGTCTGCTTTTGAGAGAAGCTGCCTTAAAGCCTGAAGTTCCTCATTGGATAATCCCCCTGCTAACGATGTTTCGGACACTTCAATTCCATCAGCCAAATGAGCCTGACCCCTTACCACGGAGCCACCTCGTTTCCCACGACTCTGATTAGGCCTTCCATGC
>JANTPM010000245.1:40232678-40244008 GCA_025434745.1 Erythroxylum divaricatum | reverse complement strand
AAGTTTTGCTAGAACAAAAAACGAGGAATGTCCTAACCGTCCCATGCCACTGTAGAATTTCCTTATCAATCACATCATTTTTAAAAAACACTCGTTGTGCAACTGTCAGGTGCCTTTCTTCTAAGACATATAAGCCATCCTACAGTCTACCAGTTCCAATCCTCTGCCCTATTTGAAGATCCTGAAGAACACAATAGTCAGGAAAAATATTCAACTTTGAAATTAAGATCCTTAGTAATGGAATTGACAGAGAGAGGATTGATAAGAAAATAAGGTACATGAAGTACTTATGATAAGGTAATATTGGGAGTACAGTTAACATAATCTATACCAGATACGGAAGTAAAAGACTCATCTACTATTCTAACATTATCGTTTTTGTTTCCATGAAAGTATATTAAATTTTTCTTTTGAGAGCCTGTCATATGTCTGTTAGCTCTAGAGTCTATAATCCAAGGATTATCTTTAAAATTGTAGTACTCAATACTTGATTTGGCAAGGTGTGATGCATCAATTGTGGAAGTTCCTCATTGGATAATTCCCCCAACTAACGATGTTTCAGACACTTTATTTCCATCAACCAAGTAGGCCCGACCCTTTACCACTGAGCTGCCTCATTTTTCACGACTCTGATTAGGCCTTACATGCAATTTTCACTAGGCTTCTTAGGTATGTCTTGATTTTCCACAGTTATCTCAGTGTAGGTGATACTTATTAGATGAAGTATTTGCAGGTTCGACTTTTTAGTAAAACTTGCTACTAATCCTGCTTTTTCAATGATAGGTGCATGTAACATAACATTCCACCTACTTTCTTCTTGCTGAAGTAGAGAATGTGCGATCTGAACGGAAGGAAAAGGATCTTCTCCAAGTATTGTACCTCATATATGATCATATTTTGGGTTAAGACTTGCTAAAAAATCAAATACCTGATCTTCTTCTATCATTTCCTGGAATCTAGCAGCGTCTTTTGAGCATTATGCTTGAAAGTCCTGATAATAGCCTAATTCCTGCCATAACCCATATAATTCCGCAAAATATCGTGAGACAAACATATCTCCTTGTTTCGTGTTGTGTAATTTATTACGAAGGTAAAAAATTTGAGCTTTATTACCTATTTGAGAATAGGTCAGAGAAGTAGCTTTCCATATCTTTGCCGCTGTGTCAAGTAGCAAGTATGTCCAAACAATATTCGGCTTCATTGAATTAATGAACCAAGACATGACGAGAGAATTCTCTAACTCCCACTGATTATAATTAGATTTATTGACATCAAGTCTCTTGCTGCCATCATTAATGTAACCTTGTAATCCTATAGTTTTGATGAACAACAAACAGGATCTTGACCAGGCAAGATAATTAGTTCCATGACGTTTTATGGGACTGATTTGAAGTGAAAGATTATCAGAACCTGACAGAATTACCTTCTTTCTCCCCATCTTCTTTAGTATTACTCAGGACAACCAACAAAAAATGCCAATAGAGTAAATAGAAGTTGTTCAAAAATGTGCTTTTGGTGTATGGGGAGAAAGAAAAAAAAACAGACAGACCCAAAAAAAAAAAAGACCGAGGAGAGGCATGGAATCAAGGGCACTAGCAGAAGGTAAGAGGTACATCTAACACCACCAAAGGAGAGGCAAGAGGCCAACGACCTTGGTAGAGAAAAAACCGAGGAGAAACACTGGCTAGAGGGTGGCGCTGGTGCTCATGCACGATGATGGCACAAAGACTGTGTCGACGCATGGCAGTGTAGTTGTCGGGTCTTTCACAGGCGAGTACACACTCAGCCAGTGTTCTTTTCTATATGGAATGAAAGTCTGAAATAACAACCACTAAATCAAATAGGGCTCTGGTACCATGTTGAAAGCTAAAGATAATTTTTATTACATACTTTGTGCACCTAGGAACAATGGTTTATATACGAAATTCTTACGACTATTTAGGAAATAATCTAGCTATTAACTCTATGAAATCTCTCAACTATAGGAGAGATTATAGGTGTAATTATAACAATATCAATGCTAATAATCTCTAGTTAACAAGAGGTCATGTCAGTCAAGTGCTTGAGTACAAGACTCGTAATGGTTTCTGCTAAATTTGGTTAGCTGACCACCATAAAATTTTGAACCGCTTGCACAGGATCTTTTGGATATTAACCAGAATCAATTTTAAATTATAGTTGCAGGGTAAAGAATTTTATAACCAACCAACCCTAATTTAAGAAATGTAAATGAGGTGTCTTGATCAGGATCTGCTGAGCTGTTGCTATTGATCATGGTAGAGTCTGATGATTGACCTTGCTCAAGTAAACGGCGGGTTTGGCCCACTGATAAACCTATAACCTGCCAAATTGAACATGAACTCAAAGGTAAAGGTAATATGCAAAAAATAACTGAGAACATACAATCTCTCAGCCTCACTTGATTTCTTAATCGTTGATTCTGTTCCATGAGTTCGATTTCCTGCAAGAAAATATATAAAGAGAAGGTGAAGAGAATTAGTGAAACAGAAACCACGATTCTGGTCATTACATGCTTAATTTCTTCTCAAATTATGTTTGCTATTGACTATGAAATCGCAGAAATGGCTTGCAAAGCGAAAAGTTAAGCCTATGACGTTCCTTGTCAAAGTGCTGATCTCATTAACGATTCTGCACCTAGATCCACATAGAAACTTCTTTTGAGAACGTAGTAGATTAGTAAGGCTCCAAAGAAAATTAGTAAAGAAAAACTGGAGCAAGAGCTGTACAAACCTTTGCTTCTCGAACACTGGTCAAGGCCCTCGCAAGTAGTTCCTCTAAACGTTGCAGCTCTTCAATGTTCAATTCTTGAAGTTCTTCTCCTCTCAGTTGCCTGTCATTGTTCCATTATCTACCATTATTGTACAGGTGACAACTGCTTCTATCGACTACAAGATTACAGTCATGTGGCTATACCTTAATTCACGGGTCTTTTCATATATTTCCTTGCTCAAATTGTTATCTGTAGCACTGTCAAGCTAAGAAAACAAAAGATTGGATTTAGCCATGGTATCAAAAACTCGATGTCTTTTCTTCTAAATTCGACATAAAGGTTGAAATGCAAATGTGACACCAAATAGAAACCTAATGCCTGAGAAGACGGGCTAAAATAGAGCTTGAAATCCCATCATTAGCAAGACTAGAGTTGGTAAAGCAGTCCATTTGTCGTTCAAACCAATCAAAAAGTTATTGTCTTCCTTATCTATAAACACTACGTGGTAAAAATAGAAAACTGAATTACATTTGCATATGAAATAGAAAGGAAATGAATAGTATGTAAGTTTTATAACCAATGTTACATAGCATCCATGTCAATGTCTGGTGAAACATAGTAATTTAATTTTTTCCCTAGAGGTCATCAGTGAGATGAATCTAACAATTCTGTCAGTGCTCAGAGGAACTTACATATAGCCCTTACAAAAGAAGTAGCTAAAATAAACAAGTATCAAATATCACAGAGGTTCTGAGAAGAACTTATCAGAATGGAAATTCAGTAACTCTTGCTTCCAATCCAGTAAATATCCAATCTCTGCTTCTAAACTCTTTTGTTAATTAATAAATATTCGTTTAGCTAGATAAGGACGTAACTAAACGAATATCACATGATGCAAATTATCATTACAGCACGAGAAAGTTCACAATATACATGGATCAGGATTTGATACATATATGATTTCAATTATAATGGTCACTTCATGAATGATTTAAATAAATTTTTGAATCTATATGGCCCTATGAGATTCATTTTTAACTTCAGATTGAACCCAATATTATCGACCCAGGAATTTAACAGTGACCTTATTTTAAATTGTTATCTACCTGACACAGACAACAATCCTCTCATAGAAGCATACAGAAATTCACAGGGAGAAACACATTACCTGCAGTTCAAGAGATGGCTGAACAATCTTATGAAGGTTCTTTGACTGCAGGATGTGCCTTTCAATAACCTGCTTCACACTTTGATAACAATAGGTTGACCATTATTCTTCTGATTATCTTCTACAATATGGCTTTTATTTCAAGAAAATTAGTTGAAAAGGAAGATGAATTATAGGTATCTATGGCTACATAACGTATATTCTCTGTTTTAAAAACCGGACCGGACAGGCCGGTTCGACCGATTCGACCGGTGACCGGTCGGCTATCCGGTCCGGTTCATTCTTAAAAACCGGTTCTCAATTGAACCAGTGAGAATCGGACAAAACTGGTCAATTGACCGGTTGAACCGATCCGGTCCGACCACCGGTTCAATAAATTTTATTTTATTTTATTTTATTTTTTGGTATTTTTTTTAATATTATTAATATTATATATAATTAAATATAATTATTACATAATTATGACGTCGATCGAACTGGTCAAACTGGTGACCAATAAGACTTCCGATTCAATGACCGGTTCGAGTTTCAAAATACTGGTTATATTACGTGCATTCTGTAAGTATACTTCATGCAATTTTATTACAAAGATTACCCTCTTCAGCCCGTGTACATGCATTCTGTTTTAGATTTAGTCTATGAATCTTGCACGGTTCTTTCTTGAAACCCTAACCTACTTTACGTGACTGACATCTGTATTAGGTGTTAATATCACACCCCTAATATCTATTAAAAGGATGATTCTATGGACCAATCATATAAGATAAAGAGAACCAAAATCTCAAGCCTAGACAGGTAGAGCTACCAAATACGCTTAGAATCTTAAAACTATTTTCGGTTGCCCCTGAGATTGGAGTTTCTTTGATAAAGGTTTAGGTTTAGGTTTGTTGTTCTCATTCTTCAACATTTTTTAGGCTTTGGGTGTCATCACTTGGTATCCAACTACAAGCTAATTCTTATGACTGGACTTGCCACTCTCTTGCTATTGTAAATGGTATACATATAAGTCAAAGCAAAGAGCCTGTGAAGTCATAGTCTTTACAGCAGAATCATCCTCAATGTAAGGGCTACAATCCCCAACTTCTGAGGACGATAAATTAGTGGTTCAAAAAGTAGACATTTTATTGAACCAGGACAAGAAAAACCTCAAAATTTAACCAATCACATTAATCCAATCCAAGCTACTGCTTTTAAGTCCCTTTTTTTGTTTCTTTTATCAAATATTTTGTTTGTGTATTCTTCTATTGTTTAGAATTTATGTTTCTTACATTATTTTAAAATGAACATATCTATGTTTTTGTTTGCTTATTCTTCTATCGTGTATTTTGATTTTATACATGCAAAGATATATGTGATGTACAAACACCTTTGTGTAATATCCAAAATCACAAAATATTACGAAGATAGGGAACATTACAAATATCTCTTAGTATTCTTGTTAAATTGAAATGACGCTTCTACTGTTCACTAGAATTGCCCAATTTTAAACTTAATATTTGATCTTTTGGTAACAGCCCAATTCTTAATTATATCAAACACATATGTCCATTGGTTTAGTACTCTCTTATCTTCAGCCTGAATCCACTTTTGGGTTTTTAATCGCTTCAAGAAAGAAACTCATCAGCACATGTCTTTGATGAAGATGTGACATTCTACCTCATTGGGCTCAAAGCCGATGACAATACAAGAAAATGGGAAATTCGTCATAATGAGAGTGATTGTGATATTCTTTCTTCCACAAGCAAACGAAATTTAAAAATATCCTCTTATAATTGCCTAAAATCTCTCATTAGTTACTTTTCACTTAAAATAAAATTTTGGAAACATATATTTATCAAGGAAATCTCATCAAGTCTAAAATAGTTTTGGTATATGAATTTGGAAAACAGTTTGGTTCCATAGTTTCTCATAACATGGAAGGCCTCACTACGGTTCTATCATATAAAACCACAATACCGACGGAACATAAAACCAAGAATTGATATAGCTATATACTTGGTTAATTAAACTAGATAATAATATACCGTGCTCATATGAAGTAACTCTCAATTTTCTCCCATATACTAGAAGGAATTCCAAGATTATAGACATATAATGTCGTTTGAATTTTATCAACATACTAAACTATACATTGCTATAAAATACGTTTCACTAATGAGTATTAGGTTCTCAACTATACACACACACACACACACACACACACACATATATATATATATATATAGAGAGAGAGAGAGAGAGAGATTATGTGATGTTAAAAAGATATTAATGGCCATGAAATGTTGGAATGAACAAAAGGGTTTCTTAAAATATATGCATAAAACAGTTAAAGCCCATAAAAGTATAAAAGATGACGTCTAGAGCTTATATCTACCATTTCATGTTTGTTTTACAGACTTCAGACATGATTAATCTTGGTTCTATATGCAATTGTAGAATCCGGTAGTTATCAGCTAGAGTAGGCTACCTTATTGTTTTAAGCATAGATATACATACATATAACTGGATTTCTTATATATGTAGTGCCAATTCTGTCAAGGTGTATGTATCACATGAAACACTTTTTTCATCTTATACCTGATATTTACTTAGTATACTCATGAAATCATTTAGTTGTAAACACATCTAATTAATATTTTATGAGAATAAGGTAAACTATAAGTTTCAAGTTATAAAACTAGCAAAAGGAAAAAGAAACATCAAAGTTACTACTATCAACTAGTACAACTCACTCGAGTAAGCAAGAAAGCACTTGATAGAAAAGGATTCACTGATTATGTCTGTTTCTTACATAAAATCAACGGAAATTATAATAATCCCTCTCAACTATAACGTTGAACTAACAGCAAAGGCACTAGTAGCTACTGACGTCGAAGATACTAGTAGCTATACTAACATCAAACACTGTATACACTTGGTACATATATACAGTCTCTCTGACATAAGAAATTATATGACATGTTTTTTCGTCTTTTCACAATTCTATTTGCTTTGAAAGAAACCAATTGAAGATTTGCTGACTAGAACCCGTACTGGGTTGATCAATGAAATCACCAATTATCACATGGTCTAATATGGATCCTAGCTAAAGAAGGACATGATAAATTAATTAATAATGAAAAGCAGTATTCTTGGAGAGATAAGCAAATGAAAATGAGAATTATAATGGGTAAGAAAAGGAACCTTGAGCTTGAGTACTCAAAGAGCTTCCCAGTTGCCGAAAACACTATCAGAGCAATCTCAGCATCACAGAGCGTTGAGAGCTCAGAAGCCTTCTTGAAAAGTCCTCTTCTCCTCTTTGAAAATGTTACCTGCCTTGCTGTTATGCTGTCTATCTTCTTGATTTGGATTTTCTGCCTCGTCATCTTTCCCTATACAAAGTTACTATATGTATAAATTAAACTGGAATTTCATAGAGGAGGAACGAGAGGTACTATATTGGATTTGAGAATTTGCTGTGGATTGATCAATAAAACTAAAATGGGTCTTTCTTAACGAGAATCAACCAAGGGAATGCTAATGATCAGTGACTAGGTGAAATAAAACAAGTGTGCTTGTGTGTTTTACTGCATATATAAGACTGTTTCTCCATAGAAGTATATATCTACTTTAAGGCGTGTAGAGAATGAAAGAGTCATGAATCGGATCAAGAAGAGTAAGCGATTCAACTACAAATTTTGTCTAGAATCACAAGGATGAACTTGGCAAAACCAACCCAGAATCAATCTAGGTTTTCCCATGTCAAATTTTCTTGAAGAAGAAATCTAATTTATCTCAAACTTCCCACACAGCATCTTTAACCTTTTAAAGGAAGAGAGAATAGGGAAAAAGTGGTTGCATTGTCTCTGAATATTAATAAACAGTTGAAACAAAACCAACAATGAAGATTACTGGATTTTATCTGAGAAACTGAGAGCGGATCTCAGCGCCAAGGATTCGATAGATCAAACTGTCAGCAATGAGAATCAAAGAGCTTCGAAACTATTTGATTCAAGGGAAGGTGAGAAACAAGTGCACCATAGAGAAACAGTTTACCTTTATCTGGAAGCTGCATGAAATTTTCTGTTAACTTAATCAGAAAGTGATAGAGTTTAATAAACGGATGAGGAAGAAAAAAATAAATATACCAGTTAGCGAATATTACAGCAAAATAGAAATGTAAAAGAAATCCCCATCAATGATCATATAATAAAACTTGTACACATAACAAAGTATTGCACGAGAAGAGAAAATTAGGAGACTTGCTAAATCAAGCTAAGAATCCGAAGATGATTATGGACAGAAAAGTTACCCAAAATAGAACATAAAAAACAGAATCTTGAAACCAACCCTAGATGGAGAAAAACACTCAAGAGCAAAGAGCTGAAGTGGGTTAATAAAGTTGGAAGCTGAAGAGAGAATAATTAAGCGATATAGAACCAATCTCTGCTTACCAATCCAAGCTCAGGAAAATTACAAGGAGGGCACCAGCACAGTCCACCTAGGTTTATCAACTCTTTTTACTGTTTCCTTTTTAGGATCCCTTCTTTTTTTTGGTGCTTATGGCACTTTCACACAGTGACAGAAGAAAGTCACCAACAACATTTAGACAAGAGATTTTAGAGACAGATAGACAAAGAAAGACTTCTTATTTTAACCTAGTTGGATAGAAAAGAAGGAAAGATTCCATTTATGAACAATAAATGGAGTGGTTCTGTGAGGCCTTTCCACAATTTGTTTGAGTAGATACACATGTACAATAAGGTAAAAAGAGGAAGGTAAAGTGGAGTTTTCATGTGCTTCTGGGCGGAGCTAGGCACAAACTAAGACATGCTTGTTTATTTTTCAAGTCAAATACATAGTTTTATGTGTTTTGGTTTACACGGGAAAGTTATTTCCGTACAAGAAGCCATCCTCACTCTGTGGACAGATATTAATGCACGAGTTGTACCCTCGTACCAATCATCTCCAATGTGCAGTCAATTCTTCTGTTATGTACATATACATGTTAGCAGCTAATTAGCTTCATCTTTTCTTTCTTCGGTTTGTGGGCTTTTTGTCTCAGCGACATATAGATATATCAATATATGTAACAAGTTTTTTTTGCATAACATAAATTTGTTATCTGAATACTCAAACTTCGGGTCGTGTGAAATAGTTATTTTTCGCCTAAATAATTTGAGTTTATTAATAACAGTAGCATTATTTCTTGATAATATCTATTTAAATATCAGGATATGAATGAAACACCTTAGTTCTAATTATACCTATATGTAGTTATGACATTGCAAAACAAGAGAAATAAAAATAATTATAATTTAAGAATTATAAGACAAAATTTTAAAAAGGAAATAAATTCTATTGACGAAGAATTATGTTAATCTCTCTTGGAAATTGTTAAAATAGTTTATAAACCCTAGTTCAGCTTAGGAAAATTTCTAATCAAAATAAAATACACTAATTCATCTTAGAAATGCTTTTAAAAGAAATAAAAAAAAACTCTAATTTATCTTAAGAAGATGTCCAAAAGAAATTGCAAACTCTAATTTATCTTAAGAAGACTTCTAAAAAAAAAGAATCAAACAGATTGAGTAATGTTTGAAATAAGAAACAAAAAAATAAAATAAGAAATTATTTAAAATTTTGCAGAGAAGGATGTTAGATAAGACGTGATCATATGCTAATCAATATTTACTTATGCTTAATCAAAAAGAAATCCAAGGAAGAATGTTAGATAAGGCGTGATTACGTGCTAGCCAATGTACCATTTTGTCTAGAGAGAAAGAAATGCAGAGATTAATGTTAGATAAAGCGAGATCATATGCTACTGAATATCTCATTCTATCCAAGAATTCAAATGCCTCATAATTTACTCTCACTTGAGAACTCGACCGTGAGTTATTGTCAATATATCTAAGCTTCGTATTATGAAAGTAAGGTGAAAGATTAGCAACATTGAAAGTTGGAGAGACATTTCCCATCCATAAAGGTAGTTCAACAACATAAGCATTATCATTAATTTTTCTTTTAATTCTAAACATGCCATATTTCTTTTATTGTAGTTTATGATGATCTCCAACCATTCGATTTTTGCTCAAGAAAACCATAACTTATCTCCAACATTAAATGCTTAAGCTCTCCTATGTAGGTCAACCATAGCTTGGTACTTCTCATTAGCTCTTTCAATATTCTTTTTCACCTCCACGTGAATCTCATGTGCCTCTTTGGCTAACTTTGTAGGACTAAGAGAAACGTTAGAAGATGTTGACAATTTAACAAGATCAAGAGCACGATTAGGTACTTTTATGTAGACCAAAGAAAATGATGATTAACTAATGACACTATAAGCTATATTGTTGTAGACAAATTCAGTTTGTACAGTCAAGAAATCTAAAATTTTTGGTTTTTCAGTCATATACATCTTACTAAATTGTCGAAGGTCTATTTCACTAACTTTATTTAACCATCTATTTTTAGGTATTCAGTGCTGTTATATTTAAGAGAAGAATTGAATAAAGCTTATAAGGTTCCCCAAAAGTGAACCAAAAATTTGCTGTCACAATCAAAAGTGATAGATTTAGGAACATCATAGAGTTACGACACTTCTCTAAGAATACCTTGGCAACTGCTATAGCATCTACCATCTTCTTACAGGGGATAAATTGCGTCGTTTTCGAAAACCTTTTAACAACCACAAAGATAGCATCTATACCTATAACATACCACTCCTGTAAAGCATAAGCTTGAACATACCAGAGGATATTTGAGAACATACTCTATGAAAATGGTATATTAAGACAATCAAACTAACTCATTAAAGGCAACAAACATATCATAAGCATTTTAAATGTTCATTTATTCCCATTTCATCAATCCCTCACCTTTCTTTGGGTCTACTTGTATACCCTGTCCAGACACTAAATGACCTAAGAACACCATATGATCAAGCCAGAATTCACATTTATTGAATTTGATGGACAATTGCTTCTCTCTCATTATCTATAGAATTATCCTCAAATGTTGTTGGACCTCGAACCCCTGAAGCGAAAATTAGAAAGAAAAAAAAAGAAATCAAATGAGTGTTTTGTATGT
This sequence comes from Erythroxylum divaricatum, assembly GCA_025434745.1. NCBI lineage: Eukaryota > Viridiplantae > Streptophyta > Magnoliopsida > Malpighiales > Erythroxylaceae > Erythroxylum > Erythroxylum divaricatum. The sequence goes on along the minus strand of JANTPM010000245.1, from coordinate 40,233,038 downwards.
GATTTGTGTTATAGATGATTATGATATTGATATGGGTTTATGGATGGATGGTGAGTTGAGAAACCCTTAGTATGAATTATGGTTAGATATGTAAGATATTATGGAAAAGCAAGAGATTATAAATGACAAGATGCTATGGAATGTAAGAAATCATATGAATTGAGGCTGAAATTTGGATGAATTCCAAATGATAGTTGAATTGTTATAGATGATGTGCAATTAAGAAAGTGAAGTTAGGATGAATGTTAAATGTATATGGTGATTCAAGGGAATTTCAGGAATAATTGAAATAGAATTGGCCAAAGTTGCCTTCTTCGAAGTTGTAGTTTGTTCTTCTATCTTTCCAATGATACCAAGTAT
>JANTPM010000245.1:40170563-40182398 GCA_025434745.1 Erythroxylum divaricatum | reverse complement strand
TCAAAGCTTCAGCCATAGTAAAAGTCAACCCTAACACACTTAAACTTTGACTGATCATAACTTTCACTCCCGATATCAAAAAATTACAAACTTTATAGCTACAGAAAGCTATTAACATAATCTACAAGTTTCATGTAGACCATTTTTTCAAATTTTGCCTTAATCAAAAGTCAACCATCCAAGGTCAAAAAGTCAAACTTTTCACAATTTTTCATATTTTCACTCTTTTTCTCTTTAGCTCTTTTTTTTCAACTCTATTTCAATCAACACCTTCACTTTTGAATATTTCTTATTTTTATTCAAAAATTGAGGTCCAACACAGTGAGTCCGAAATTCTATATATATATATATATATATATATGTATATATATGCATTTTTTTGTTTTAAAACCAAACAATACACCTAAAATTTTGAAGATTCATAACCCTTCACACCGAATTCCAAAACTCGCAAATTTAGTATCAATAAAAAGATTAAAGGAAGCTCTACAGGTTCCATGAAGTATTCATAAATTAATTTGGCCTTTAAGGGGATCAAAAGTTACTGCTCAAAAAGAAAAAGTCCCACTCATGGCCAGAAGTTTGAAAATTCATATCTTTGAACACAATAGCCTAATAATGTCACATTTTACCTCAATGGAAAGATATAAAGACGATCTAAAAATTTAATGAAGGAAGCAAAAATGTATTTAGTCATTAAAATAGGTAAAAACTCTCTCAAAGCTACTGCCTATAAAATGCCCATACAAACAGTAAAATGACCATATAAACAATAATTGTATTCTTCCAATCCTCGTAACTTCTTACTCAAAATCCCTAAAATTGCATATTATACCTCAATGGAAAGGGTAAAAGATGATTTACAAATTTCATGAGGATGAAAAAGTCAATTCAGTCATTAAACAAGGTAAAAACTCACTCAAAGGTACTGCTCATATAATGACCAATGAAACAGTAAAATTAACCATATGAACATTAGCTAAATTCTTCCTAACCTCATAACTTCTTATTCCTAACTCTAAAAATTGCATATAATACATCAATGGAAAGAGTAAAGGACAATATACATCTTTTATGAAGAATGCAAAAATCAAAGCAGGCTCGAAGGATGTGAAAAACCCTTCCAAAGATACTGCCTAGATGACACCCTTTTCAACAGTAACTGCACTCTCTTAAACCTTATAACTTCTTCATCCTAAGTCCAAAAGTGACAAATTATACACCATTGGAAATCTCTAAATATGAAATACCATCTTCCAAAAGACCTCCCAATCCAATTCAAGCTCTAAGAGGGTCAAAAACACAAACAAAGTTTCTGCCAAATTTTTACAAAAATTTGACAGCACTTCCCCTAAAAATCAAATAGCCAAATCTTCAATCTTCAACCCAAACTTAAGCACCTACACAAAAACTCAATCTCCACAAAACACAAACCAATCCATATAACCCATCAATTAACTCAAAAATGGCAGCAACCCAATATTTCTCTTTTTTCTAGCCATATTCAAACAAATTGACATTCACATATCAAAATCTTAATTCATCCAAACACAAAGAATGCATAAATCATAACAATTTCTTAAAAACATTATTCAAACAAATTCAATTCACATTACACATTCATCAACCCAAAATTCATATGGCAATTTCACTTTTCTTCAACAACAATGTAAACATCAATTATTCCAATTTCTTAAATCAATTCAAATACAATGAATTTAATCATTTAAAAATCATGATTTTCAAACATTAACATAAATAATAATTTTTAAACAATTTGCTTCTTGATTTTTCAAAATCACAATGGTAGCTTATAATTCAAGATATAAACACATTACCCACCTCATTTCCATGCTAGAACTTTGTCCCAAGCATCAATTCTCCAAAGCCTTTCCTTAAATTTCCCTAATTCAATAACATAAACCCTAATTAATCAATCATCCAAAATTGAACCAATAATACTAAGCAATCACCAAAATTGACTTGAGAAATCACAAACCCATACCAATCTTAAGCCAAATAAACCAAAATCTTATTAAAAATCCAAAGCTCAAAAATTTCTCTTACCTTCATCTTCACCCAAATTCGAAATTTTGTGGCTCCTTAGGAAGCTCTCAAGCTCTTCCACATTTTCCCCCTTGAATCTACTCAAAAACATGCTTGAAGTCTCCCAAAATCGAAAACCCTAGCATCATTTTCTTCTTCCCCTTTTCTTTCCCATCCGAAAGTTTGCTATCTTCTTTCTTCTTCTTTTTATTCTTTCATTCTCCTCAAAGTCGTGCTCTCCTCTTCATTATAAACGACATTCACTTGCCATGTCATTTAATGATTGATAAAAGACCATTATGCCCTTACTTATAAGCCTACTAACTTTACTCTTTAGGTAAACTTCCAAATTTGCCCCTAAAATGCTTTTTAATACATGCTTACTTTAAGACATTTTTCTCACCATCAAAATGAAAGAATTTGCTAAAACTTCCTTCTAGAGTAATGTTCCTTATTGTCTTAATTTCATAATAACACCAAAATCATTTAATTTGGTGCACTACGTCAAAAGTTATGCTCCAAACATTTTGGGTTATTCATATGCTGAAATATTTTCCAGCACTTTATTTTCATCCAACAATTGACCTTTTTAAAGACAGAATTGCATCTCGATTTCTTCATAACAATTGTAGCCCTATTTCTCTAGTTTAATTCAAATTAAGAATCACCTCATTTGGATTACTAGAACAAAATTTATGGCCAAAATACTTTCAGATTTTACTAATACAAGACTGCACACTAATCCGAACTTCCATTCAGAAATTGAAAGTCTTAGGGGCTAAATTGAATTTCAATTCTTTCATATGACTTGTAGCCCCATGTCTTAATTTTATTTTGCCTCTAAAATCAAATCAATTGGATCTCCACAGATCCTGAATTTTGCAAAAGACTGAACTATGTTCAGAAAATTATCTATCTCACTTTGATTAATTTAATGAACCTCAATTTACACTCATAAAGTTACAAATTTTTTCTGAGGATGAAGATAATTATCTTAGAAATCTAACGCTTTAAAAATCAAGTCAATCGGATGTCGGACGGAAAAGATATGAGCAAAAGATTGCAAAAGGGTCGGATTAAAGGAGGAAATAACAAACGAAATCAAAACGGCGTCGCATAGCACACAAGGGAAAACCGCGTCGCATTGGAGGACGCCCAGCTCGCCCTAGCGAGGCGTCGCCCTCGTGAGGCGAGTCATGACGCTCGCCCTCGCAAGAGGTCAGTCCTCGCCTGTTCCTGTTTCAATATCCTTTTTTTTCAAAAATAAATACATATATATAACAGAAATTTTCCAAAATTCATAACTCTTGCTCTCGAACTCCAAATTTGACAAATTTTGTATCAATAAAAAGCTCCAAGGAAGCTCTACAACTTCCATGAAGAATAAAAAGCCAATTACATCTCTAAAGGGGGTCAAATTTCCAATCAAAATTTTTGTCCACTAATATTCATGCTAAAATAGTAACAGAAACTTGTAAAAATCATAACTTCTTATTGCATGGTCCAAAAATTATATATTTTATATCAAAATAAAGATCAAATAAAAATATTCAACTTTTATGAAGCACTTAAAGGCAATTTTAACATCTAACTAGGTCAATTTTTCAGTCAAAGTTTCTGCCAAACATGTTCCATCCTAAAATAACATCCAAACTTTCAAATTTCATATCTTTTAATTTCCACATCCACAAATAGCATAGGATACATCATTGAAAAGCTAGAAAAATCTTCTATGACTTTTATGTAGGCCACTTAACCCAATTCAAACTACATCAGTACAGAAATTGGCCTCAAAGCAGTACACACAAAATTACCCTTAACTAACACTTTTAAAAACAAACATAGCCTTAACTTCGGAAAATCATAACTTTCTATCCTGATATAAAAAAATATCATACTTTATGGAGACAGAAAGCTTTCAATATAAGCTACAATTTTCATGAAGATCACTTTCTCAAATTCAGCCTAAATCAAAAAGTCAACTCTCTATCCCCAAAAAGTCAAAATTTCTTAATTCTCCGAATTCTCACACTTTTACTATTTATTTCATGCTTTTCAACTCTATTTCAATCAACTCATTCACTTTAACTTTCATAACTCATACAACTCTACTCAATTTCAAAGTCATCAAAATCAATCACTTCATTTCTTATCAATTTTCTTTAAGCGCAGTAATATCTATAACACAATACTTATATAAACATACTCATTTAATTTCATTTAATATTTATAAATTCCACTCAAAGACCGGGTTCCAACATGACATGTTAGGCAAGTGACACATGTCACTTGCCACATGTCAATCTCTCAAATATCCACTTAATTTCCTTCCAATTCACTTCCAATCTCTAGTTCAATTTCACCCCAAAATTTCAATGGCTTAAAATTCATAATTCCTAAAATTATGTATCTAATTTTCAGTATCATTGGTCAGTACTTTTTACTACCGATAACCAGTTAATCTACTACTTGGCATTTTTCCTAGTCCGAAAAAGTACCTGAAAATTTTCAGCAAAATTTCTAAAATTCTCCCAAAATTTAAAATACACAAAGACCCACTCTAATTAAATTTTCAAGCACAAAAATCATATTTTTCACAAAAATCATATTTATGACCAAATATACTAAAAAATGTCATGAATGCATGTACAGTCATTTACGTGTGTAAAAATTACTATTTACGTGTATGTGTATGTATGAACACGTCAAGACAATCTTAAACACTCAGAACTCGTTCTAAATGATTATTCTACCCTTTCTCTCAAGAATGAGATGTTACATCTGTAGAGTCAACATCTTTGTAAATATACTTTCACCTTAGTGCTCTTTACACCATCACCAGTGTTATTATCAGAAATAATGATGAAGAATGAACTTTTCAATTTTTCCGCTTTCTTTGGGTTTGGTTTCTGTGAGTGCTGAATTTGATTAAACACTATGATGACTTTGGGAGATTGGGCTACTGCGGAATATTTAACAGGCTAGGTTTGTTTATAAACTGATTATTAATGATTCTTTTTATACATCAACTAGTGTAATATATTGTATATATATAATAGGAAAAGACAAAAGCTTAAGTTGGTCCCTCAAAGTTATAGTTTGGTGTACATTAGTCTTCAATATTTTCTTTTTAATCAATTTAATCTTTACAATTAGAAGTCATGTCAGTCAAGTGTCTGAGTACAAGACTCAGAGTAGTTTCTGCTAAATTTGGTTAGCTGACCACTAAATAATTTTGAACCACTTGCTCAGGAGCTTTTGGATATTAATCAGAATCAATTTTAAATTGTAGTTGCAGGGTAAAGAATTTTATAACCAACCTAATTTAAGAAAAGTAAATGAGGTGTCTTGATCACGGTCTGCTGAGCTGTTGCTATTGTTCATGGTAGAGTCTGATGCTGGGCCTTGCTCAAGTAAACAGCGGGTTTGGCTAAGCTGCCAAAATGAAGATGAACTCAAAAGTAAAGGTAATATGCAAACAATAACTGAGAACGTACAATGTCTCAGCCTCACCTGATTTCTTAAACGCTGATTCTGTTCCATGAGCTCGATTCGCTGCAAGAAAATATATAAAGAGAAGAAGGTGACGAGAATTAGAGAAATAGAAATCACGATTCTCGTCATTATAAGCTTAATTAGTTCTCAAATTATGTTTGCTATTGCCCATGAAACTGCAGAAATGGCTTGCAAAGCGAAAAAATTAAGCCTATGACCTTCCTTTTCGAAGTGCTGATCTCATTAGCGATTCTGTCACCCTGAACCACATAGAAACTTATTTTGAGAACGTATTAGATTATTAAGGTTCCAAAGAAAATTAGTCAAGAAAAACTGGAGCGAAGTTGTACGAACCTTTGCTTCTAGAACACGGGTCAAGCCCTTCGCAAGTAGTTCCTCTAAATTTTGCAGCTTTTCAATGTTCAATTCTTGAAGCTCTTCTCCTTTCAGTTGCCTGTCATTGTTCCATTATCTACCAGTATTGTACAGGTGACAGCTGCTTCTACCGACTACAAGATTACAGTCATGCGGCTATACCTTAATTCACGGCTCTTTTCATATATTTCCTTGCTCAAATTGTTATCTGTAGCACTGTCAAGCTAAGAAAACAAAAGATTGGATTTAGCCATCAAAAACTCGATGTCTTTTCTTCTAAATTCGACATAAAGGTTGAAATGCAGAAGTGACACCAAATAGAAACCTAATGCCTGAGAAGGCTTGGGCTAAAATAGAGCTTGAAATCCCATCATTAGCAAGACTGGAGTTTGGTAACGCAGTCCATGTGTCGTTCAAACCAATCAAAAAGTTATCTTCCATATCTATAAACACTACGTGGTAAAAATAGAAAACTGAATTACATTTGCATAAGAGATAGAAGGAAATGAATAGTATGCAAGTTTTATAACTAATGTTACATAGCATCCATGTCAATGTCTGGTGAAACATAGTAATTTATTTTTTTCCCAAGCAGATCATCAGTGAGATGAATCTAACAATTCTGTCAGCGCTCAGTGGAGCTTAGATATAGCCCTTACAGAAGAAGTAGCTAAAATAAACAAGTATCAAATATCACAGAGGCTCCGAGAAGAACTTATCAGAATGGAATTAAATTCAGTAACTCTTGCTTCCAATCTAGTAAATATCCAATCTCTGCTTCTCAACTCTTTTTTTAATTAATAAATAGCTAGATAAGAATGTAACTAAAAGAATATCACATGATGCAAATGACCATTACACAGCATGAGAAAGTTCAGTGTACATGGACCAGGATTTGATACATATATGATTTCAATTATAATGGTCACTTCATGAATGATTTAAATAAATTATTGAATCTATGGCCCTATAAGATTCATTTTTAACTTCAGATTGAACCCAATATTGTCGACCCAGGATTTTAACATTGACCTTATTTTAAATTGTGATCTACCTGACACAGACAACAATCCTCCCATTGAAGCACAGAAATTCACAGGGAGAAACATATTACCTGCAGTTCAAGAGATGGCTGAACAATCTTATCAAGGTTCTTTGACTGCAGATTGTGCCTTTCAATAACCTGCTTCACACTTTAATAACAATAGGTTGGCCATTATTCTTCTGATTATCTTCTACAATATGGCTTTTTTTCCAAGAAAATAATTTGAAAAGGAAGATGAATTATAGGTATCTATGGCAACATACGTTATATTACGTGCATTCTGTACATATACTTCATGCAATTTTATTACAAAGATTGCCCACATTTCCACTAACACTTTAATATGTTAAGCACTTTAACCTCTTCAGTCCGTGTACCTGCATTCGGTTTTAGATTTAGTCTACGAATCTAAAACACTTTACGTTACTGACTTCTGTATTAGGTGTTAATATTACACCCCTAGTATCTATTAAAAGGATGATTCTATGGACCAATCATATAAGATAAAAGAGAACCAAAATCTCAAGCCCAGACAGGTAGAGCTAGAAAATATGATTAGAGTCTTAAAACTTTTTTCCAATCCAAGCTAATAATTTTAATAAAATGTAATGAAGACAACTTAAAAATAAAAAAAATATATGTAAAAACTTTAATTATCGGATTCAGTCTTTAACTAAAACATTTATCGTAACCTGGACATTGAACTAATCATTCCATTGACTAATTCTGGACCAACCCGGATATATAAACACTGTCAAGTAGTAATGAAGCTTCTTAGTACCAGGTACAGTCTGTGTTGCAGAAAAACAATGAAGCTTTTAAGTCCCTTTTTTTGTTTCTTTTATCAAATATTTTGTTTGCATATTCTTCTATTGTTTAGAATCTATATTTTTGTTTGTGTATTCTTCTATCGTATATTTTGATTTTAATCTTATACATGCAAACATATATGTGATGTCCGAAATCACAAAATATTACGAAGATAGGGAACGTTACAAATATCTCTTAGTATTCTTGTTAAATTGAAATGACGCTTCTACTGTTCAATTAACCAAACTAGTTTACTCACTAGAATCTTTTGTTGACAACCCAATTCATAATTATATCGACCACATATGTCCATTGGTTTAGTACTCTCTTATCTTGAGCACATATGAATCCACTTTTGCTTTTTAATCGCTTCAAGAAAGAAACTCATCAGCACATATCTTTGATGGAGATGTGACATTCTACTTCATTGGGCTCAAAGCCAATGACACTACAAGGAAATGGGAAATTTGTCATAATGAAAGTGATTGTGATATTCTTTCTTCCACATGAAAACGAAATTAAAAAATATCCTCTTAGTTGCCTAAAATCTCTAATTAGTTTCTTTTCACTTAAAATAAAATTTTGGAAACATATATTTATCAAGAAAATTATTAAACAGTTTCGGTATATGAATTTGATAAACAGTTTGGTTCCATAGTTTCTCATAACATGGAAGGCCTCACTACGGTTAATACCTTTCGCTATATACTTGGTTAATTGACCTAGTACGTTTGAATTTGATCAACGTACTAAACTATACATTCTCTAAAATACCTTTCGCTAATGAGTATTAGGTTCTCAACTTTATATATATATATATATAGAGAGAGAGAGAGAGAGAGAGACAGAGAGATTATGTGATGTTAAAAAAGATATTAATGGCCATGAAATGTTGGAATGAACCAAAGGATTTCTTAACATATATGCACATAACTGTTAATGCCCATAAAAGCATGAAGGATGATGTCTAGAGCTTATATCTACTTTTTCATGATTGTGTTACAGACTTCAGACATGACTGATCTTGGCTCTGTATGCAATTGTAGAATCCGGTAGTTATCGGCTAGAGTAGGCTATCTTATTGTTTTAAGCATATACATACACACACACATATATTTACTTACATGAAACATTTTTTTCATCTTAAACCTGATATTTACTTAGTATACTCATGAAATCATTTAGTTGCAAACACATCTAATTAACATTTTATGAGAATAAGCTAAACTATAAGTTTCAAGTTTAAAATAAACAGTCTGGCAAATCATAAAACTAACAAAAGGAAAAAGAAACAGCAAAGTTACTAATATCAACTAGTATAACACACTCGAGTAAGCAAGAAATCACTTGATAGAAAAGGATTCACTGATTATATCAGTTTCTTACATAAAATCAATGAAAATTATAATATTCTCTCTCAACTATAACGTTGAACTAACAGCAAGGGCACTAGTATCAAACACTGTATACACTTGGTACACTCTCTGACATAAGAAATTATATGACATGTTTTTTCTTCTTTTCACAATTTTGTTTGCTTTGAAAGAAACCAATTGAAGAGTTGCTGACTAGAACCCGTACTGGGTTGATCAATGAAATCACCAATTATCACATGGTCTAATATGGATCCTAGCTAAAGAAGGACATGATAAATTAATTAATAATGAAAAGCAGTATTCTTGGAGAGATAAGCAAATGAAAATGAGAATTATAATGGGTAAGAAAAGGAACCTTGAGCTTGAGTACTCAAAGAGCTTCCCAGTTGCAGAAAACACTATCAGAGCAATCTCAGCATCACAGAGCGTTGAGAGCTCAGAAGCCTTCTTGAAAAGCCCTCTTCTCCTCTTTGAAAATGTTACTTGCCTTGCTGTTATGTTGTCTATCTTCTTGATTTGGATTTTCTGCCTCGTCATCTTTCCCTATACAAAGTTACTATATGTACGAAAATTAAACTGGAATTTCATAGAGGAGGAACGAGAGATACTATATTGGATTTGAGAATTTGCTGTGGATTGATCAATAAAACTAAAATAGGTTTTTCTTAACAAGAATCAACCAAGGGAATGATAATGATCAGTGACTTGGTGACATAAAACAAGCGTGCTTGTGTGTTTTACCGCATAAGACTGATTCTCAATATCTACTTTAACGTGTGTAGAGATTGAAAGAGTCATGAATCGGATCCAGAAGAGTAAGCGATTCAACTACATATTTTTGTCTAGAATCACAAGGATGAACTTGGCAAAACCAACCCAGAATCAATGTAGGTTTTCCCATGTCAAATTTTCTTGGAGAAGAAATCTAATTTATCTCAAACTTCCCACACAACATCTTTAACCTTTTAAAGGAAGAGAGACTAGGGAAAAGATGGTTACATTGTCTGAATATTAATAAACTGTATAAACAGTTGAAACAAAACCAACAAAACTGAGAGCGGATCTCAGCGTCAAGGATTCGATAGATCAAACTGTCAACAATGAGAATCAAAGAGCTTCGAAATTATTTGATTCAAGGGAAGGTGAGAAACAAGTGCAGCATAGAGAAACAGTTTACCTTTATCTGGAAGCTGCATGAAATTTTCTGTTAACTTAAATGGAGTTTAATAAACGGATGAGGAAGACAAAAATAAATATACATTTCTGCAAAACAGAAATGTAGAAGAAATCCCCATCAATGATCATATACTAAAACTAGTACACATAACAAAGTATTGGATGAGAAGAGAAAATTAGGAGACTTGCTAAATCAAGCTAAGAATCTGAAGATGATTTTGGAAAGAAAAGTTACCCAAAATAGAACATCAAAAACAGAATCTTGAAACCAACCCTAGATAGAGAGAAACGCTAAAGAGCAAAGAGCTGAAGTGGGTTAATAAAGTTGGAAGCTGAAGAGAGAATAATTAAGCGATATAGAACCTATCTCTGCTTACCAATCCAAGCTCAGGAAGATTACAAGGAGGGAAACAGCACAGTCCACCTAGGTTTATCAACTCTTTTTACTTTGTTTCCTTTTTAAGATGCCTTATTTTTTGTTGCTCATGGCACTTTCACACAGACCAGAAGAAAGTCACCGACAATATTTAGACAAGAGATTTTCAAGACAGAGAGACAAAGAAAGACTTCTTATCTTAACCTAGTTGGATGGAAAAGAAGGAAAGATTCCATTTATGAACAAGAAAAGGAGTCGCTCTGTGAGGTCTTTTCACAATTTGTTTGAGTAGGTATACATGCTCAATAGGGTAAAAGGAGGAAGGTAAAGTAGAGTTTTCATGTGCTTCTGGGCGGAGCTAGGCACGAACTAAGACAAGCTTTGTTTTTTTTTCAAGTCACACGCATAGTTTTATGTGTTTTGGTCTACAAGGGAAAGTTATTTCCGTATAAGAAGATATTAATGCACGAGTTGTACCCTCGTACCAGTCATCTCCGGTATGCAGTCCGTTCTTCTGTCATGTACATATACAAGTATGGGAGAGCAGATCCTCTCGAGTCTTCTTCTGTCTTATTCTGTCTAAGACGATACCATTTTATCCTTAAAATTTGCACTCTGACGTCTTAAATGAACAGCATCTATGGAACTCACCCACGGATGCTATTTTACAGCCATTTAAAAAGCCAAACTAGCAGCCACTTTCCATTCTTTTAATCCACTTTCTTTTTTATACAACTCCAAAACAACTAATTTATTGGATTATGGTTTTGTTGCTTATTCATATTAAGAACATAATTAAAAATAATCAGCAATATAATGATATTATTTAATAATTTTTAAAAAAATTATAAAATTTTTAATAATAAAAATAGTAGTAAGTAGAAAATTATTAAATATAAAAAACGTTAGACAATTAAATTAATAATAATAATTAAACAACCATAATAATGGTTAATAATAATAAGAATAATCCCCTGATCAAATTTGAAAATAATTTAATTAATAAGAATAATTAAATAACCATAATAATGTTTAATAATAATAATTATTATTATTATCAAAGCCGTGTAAATAATAGTAATAATAATGATAATAATAATATTATTATTATTATATATTTGTAATGATTTACATTT
>JANTPM010000245.1:40109686-40119900 GCA_025434745.1 Erythroxylum divaricatum | reverse complement strand
AACATTTAATTTTTGGGATAACTGATCCTAAAGTGTTTAATCTTTTGTTATTTTTCTATTCACTGTTTAATCTTTTACAATTTTTTATTGAATGATCAATTTTTTTAAACTTTAGGGTCCATTTGTTTCTTGCTGTGGTTTTTATAAAAATATTAAAATATTTATTGTCGCAAGTAACTGTTTATAAAAATTTAGAAAAACATATAGTTTCACAAAAATAGAAATATAATATTTTTTAATATTTCACAACAGATTTTCTTTAGCAAAATAAATAAATAACAACATAATCGATTCTATAATAAAACAAATAAATAAATAGAGAAAAACATTATGACACAGATTTTTACGTGGCAAACTCGAGTGCCAAGAGAAAAATCCATAGGGAAAAGAGAGCCCGAAAATATGTCATATGTCAAGGAGAAAAATTACAACTGTTTTTTCTCTCATACACAAATCCCAGGACTAATGAGAATGAGACTAATAGACGTTACAAAAGACCCCCAAGGAGGTGTTTTATATCAGTATAATCTTGGGGTAGAGATCCTATGCTGAATAGGAATTTGGAAATAGTGTCAAAAGAGGAATGAAAACCTACATAGAGTAGGAATCTACACAAAGTAGGAATCTACATAGAGTAAAAATCTTAATAGCTTGGATCATTATCCTAACAAATCTCCACCTTGACAAAAAACTGAAAGTAGAATCTCTCTTCACAGTAAGCCTCGAAGGGCACTCAAGTATTAAGAATATCGGCTAAATCTAGGCAATGCTTTAACTTAGCAATAAGTTGTGACTTGGTCAACATATACCGTCTAGCATCTTGAGAAGCAAGTCGAGAGGAACCTCATATATTAGAATGAATATAATTCAGAGTACCTTTGGTCTTATGAATCCCTGGGGAAGAGAAACGCACACTAGTCTACTTACCAAAGACACAATGTTCATAAAACTCCATATTACTTAACTCTGGCTCAATAGACCCCTCTTGCACAAGATTTGTATACCTTTCTCACCCATTTGGCCTAGGAGGTAATGCCACAACTAGGTGGCATCTTGGTGAGACTTAGATGAGGCAACATCAGCAGTACTAATAACAGTAGAGCCTTGCAACACATAAAGAGTGCCATGTCTTCTTCCTTTAAGGATTACAAGATTACCTCGAGACACCTTCATAACTCCATCTTCAGGGAAGTACCTACACCCAAGGGACTCAAATGTACTAAGAGAAATAAGGTTGCGTTTCAAATCAAGAATGTGACAAACATTAGTGAGGGTTTTAACAACATCATCATAGTTTTAATATTGATTGTACCTTTCCTTACGACATCACACTGTGTATTGTGCCCCAAAAGGACAACACCCTTAGCAATTTTATAGGTGACAAACCAATCCCTATGAGGACACATATGAAAAATACAACTGGAATATAGGATCCGGCAAACCAATCCCTATGAGTACACATATGAAAAATACAACTGAAGTCTAGGATCCTTTCATCTTTAAATCTTTGTTCGCCTTGAACAACCAAAAGAACATCACTTCCTAAACTATAATCAACCACAATAGCCTTGGGGGTAGAATCGGGTTGATTACCTTTATTTTTACCTTCTTTTTTGAGTTTATTTTTCAATTTACAACAGTTCGAGATCTTGTGTCCAATTTTCTTACAATATTTACATGTGATATTGTCATATCTACCTCTAGACTTAGATCTAGACTTCTTATGGCTCTTATTGCTCTCCCCCTTCTCAAAAGTTCTACCTCTAACTGTTAAACCCTCAGCCTCCTTCTCAATGGAAGCATCAAACTTTTCTTTATTCAGTAATGCAGATTTAACTTTTTCTAAAGAGAGAGTTTTACGATTACCATAAAGCATAATTTCTTTAAAGTGCTTATGTGAATGATGTAGTGAAATAACAAGAAGTGTTGCCTAATCCTCATCATCAATTTTAACATCAAGATTTTCTAAATAAATAATAATGGAATTAAATTCGTCAACATGAGATGGGAAGGTGTACCTTTGGGCATATTGAGCATAAAGAGACATCCTTTGAGACAAAGTTTGTTGCTCAGACTCTTCGTCTTGTAAAGGAACTCCAATTTCAACCAAATTCCTACAGTTGTAGTCTCATGGACTACTTCTTGGAGCACTTCACGCATCATGCATAACTGAATAGTGGACAAGGCTTTTTCATCCAACTCTTTCCAATCCTCGTTTGACATATTAGTAGGTTTCTTCTTCTTTCCAGACAAAGCTTTCTTCAATCCATGTTGTGTGAGGATGACTTCATCTGCACCTTCCAAATAGCAAAACTATTTTTTTTGTCGAACTTGTTAATGTCAAATTTGGTTGAAGGAGCTATGCGATAAGACTTGATTGACCCTAACAAATCTCACTCTGATACAAGTTTGTTGTGCTAGTAGTTGCCGAAGCAATGGAATCATTCAAGTAAATAAGCAAAAACAATATAAGTATATAAATAATTTTTATGTGGGAAACTCGAGTATTGGGGAAAAAACCCATGAGGCGAAGAGAGCCCGAAAATATGCACTATGTCAAGGAGAAAAATGATAACTGTTTTTTCTCACACACACATATTTTAGGATTAATGAAGAGTACACTAATACGATGTTACAAAGGAACTCCAAGGGGCATTTATATAGTAGTATAACCCTAGGGTAAATAATTTACACAAAGTATAAATTTTAAAATAATGTCAAAAAGGGAAACAAAACCTTCATATGGTAGGAATCTATACAGACTAGGAATCCACATAGAGTAGAAATCTTGAAGACTTGGGTCATTATCTTAACAGATTGTGTTCTTTATCTAGTTTTCCTAGTTTCTCATTTTCCATCAAAGTTTGGTTTTTTGCATTTGTGGCTTTTCTGGTTTATCATTTTTCTCATTTATAGTATTGTTTTTCTGCTTTTCTAGTTTTTTTTTGCATTTATGCATTTTTTCGTTTTGAATTTCTACATTTCTACATTTTTAGTTTTCTGGCTTCTTCGTTTCTTAGTTTCTACATTTCTACTTTTTTGGCTTTCCTGGTTTATTGTTTTCTTAAGATTTGGGTTTGTTAAATCTTAAAAAAATTTCATTAGACAATAATACTTGGTTTAATATTTGGATCATAGATAGAAAAAGACTATATTTCTCTCCATAAGTTTTGCAAAAGGTGTAGAACAATATTCTAAATACATATAAATTTAGGTAAATGGGATGATTAATGTTTTTCCCAGTAGTTAAACTGAAATTATAACCCTTTAAATGTTAATTATTATGATTAGTTATCCTTCAACATGAAGAAAAATGTAAAAATAAACCATAGAGATGCAGAAGTCACTACAACTAAAAAAACCTTTGGCTATGTTTTTTTGGTAATGATTTAAAATCATAGCTAAATGTGAGCATTTTGCGATTGGTGACGAATCCTCTTCATATTGCAAGCTTTTGGCGACAATTCAGAAAAATCGTTGCCAAATGGAAAGCCTTTTGACAACAATTTTTCAAAATCGTCGCAAGAGACTTATCTTTTGGTGATCGTTTTATAATACCATCACCAAAGTTGATGAAGATGTTGTAAGTTGTTGTGAATATGAGACTTTTGCTGACAATTTCCATTTCTTATTAACAAAATAAATTAATTTGTGAATAAATATCATATTGGGAAATTTTAAATGTAATATTATTGGCAATGATTCTAAGTGTAAAAATAAATTTACTAACAAAAATGTCAAATCATCTAAATAATTTATGAAATTATAAAATTAAAATTAATTAATATTACATAGATTTATACTTTTTATTTTTCTCTTTCAAATTATATGATTTGACAATTTTATATGGTGTCACAAAACTTTCAAAAAGTTTTAACATAAAGCTTATAATATAATGATATATGATTCTTACAAAAAACAATAAATAATGATGTATGATAAGTAATATAATATACTTATTGATAGTAAGTAATATAAGATTTTAATTATAACTTTAAGACTAAACAATAAATAAAATTTCACGCCTATTCCATCGAGAAGAAAAAGAAATAATTATTTTTTTTTGTATTTCAAGTGACAAAAGACTTAGTAGATAAGGTAAAGGAGTTTCCTATGTGTGGATTCACAAGAAGGCTCTTTGCACGTACGAAGACATCGATTGAAACATACAAAGATCTTCCCCCAAAAGTTGGTTTGTTGACACACTCTTCCAAAAACTAACACACTCTTCCAAAAACTCCTTAACTTTAACTAAACTAGTAGAAGATATATTGAACGATTTCCTAGATGCATTATGGATCTTCGAATTAGATGAACTGCACGTACCATGTGTTTCACCTAAGGAACAAATAGTATAGAACAATCACGTTAATTTCTTCATAATCATTTGAAAAATTAAATCCTAAAAACTTAGAAAGCTAAATCAATTGATATAAGGAACCCAAATTTGAACACATGCATACCTGATTGAATGACTTCATCATCGTCACAATGAACATACATAGCTTTTACAATCGAAAACTGTTCCAAAACAACAGATTTTCCTAATCTTGTACGAACCATTGGGACATCAGCACCAACTCCATTTTTGTGTACATTTTCTTGAAGTTTCGATGAAGCTTTACATAACACACATTATATACAGTCACACGTTCACCTAAGAACTTCCTAACAAAAAATGAGATACAAATAATGAAGAAAGAGAGCTAATTTAGATGAAACAATAAATCTTGAAGAAGATGATTAGCCATTGAAGGCAAGCAGTGATTAGACTTTGATGAAAAGATTTATTACGCACCAATTTATTCTTTAGGAGCGTAAATTCTGCTAGTCAGAGCTCATTTATGCCATCGGAAACTATCTGCCATGTCAACATTTGGTGATGAATTTATGTTAACAATTTTATTCCGCAAAATCAATAGAAACAAAAAAAATCATAGATATAATCAATATAGAAACATAGTATACAATTTAATAAGGAAATGAAAATTTATATAAAGATATATGCAATTAACAAAATCTTCATAAAAGAAGCAAAGATCATCAGAACTTGATTTTTTAAGTAGCAAAAAGTCCACTACATAAGCATATTTTTTGTTTGCCACTCACCATTAAAGATAAATAAAACCTAGAGCACATGCCACATATTAATAAGTGATCTGACATCTTTAAGAATATAAGACTTCTTATTTGAATGTTCTAACATTCTAGCAACGTTAATCTTGTGATCTATTAATTGAGACACCTTTATATCATAAGGTTGAGAATGTTAACTATGTATGTACTATCTTTAAGGGAAGCATAATTAAGTGTGCTTTCCTCTGAAGCCATTATTATGATAAAAAGAGTTAGGTGCTTCGAGCCCCTTATTAGATATGGAGAGAGCTACTATCATATAATTCAAAATAGAAGGAAGTACAGAAACAAGAAGGCCAAACTTAGGTAATCAATAAGACGCAAAAATCGACCAAAAAATCCATATAAAAAATCCAAGCAGAAGAACATTATCAAGTTTAGAGCAGTTAAGCATAAATTTAAAAAGAAGGAAGACTTACTTGAAGAGTTGATTGAAGATTGAGGATTAAAGTTGTCTCTCCAAAACAAGACTTATAATCTCTAACCACTAGCTGGAACTCTAGATTAAGCAAGAAGACATTGAGTTAGTATAGTAGAATCAAGTAATTTCATACTTTAAGGTTAGCTTTCACCTAGGATGGGAATGACTTGTGAGTCCTCCAAGAGAAAGCTAATGACTAGCTATTATAGAACAATGACCAAAGATAAAAAGAAGAAGAGAAGGTGAGAAGCATGAAAAAGGAACCCATACTTGGCAACTTGACTAGCTCGGAGAAGAAGATCGCCTTTGATGGTTCAACCCTAATTAGGAAGCATCTGGAGACTCTTTCGACTGGGGAAGATTTATTTACCTTATTTATAAAATTCCATCATAGATAGGTTACCTTGTTTGTTGCTTATAGCATCGTTGTCATTTTTTTTTGCTTTGTTAGTAGTTGTGTTGCTTTGTAAGTGGAATGTCTGTTGCCAACAGAAATGGGCCTATTTTAGGCCCTTAACTGTTTGCAGGCTCTATCCAAACAATTTCTGTCTTTTGTTTGGATATTTAGGTTTTCAATTTCATAAAATGATATAATTTTGGCTTCATCTTTGGCGATGAATACAAAAATTGTCACGAAAAGGTGAAACTTTTATGATGATTTTTATAATTCGTTGCCAAACCCTATTCCGATATATTACACTCTATATATTATAGAAATTATATATAATATATAAATTCTATATAACAGTATAAAATCTATATATAATAAATAGAGAATTCTGATTAAATAAAATAATATGATAACTAAGATATGAGAAAATTTATCTATTATCTATACATTCATAAATTAGTATACTAATTACGATCATTATCTAAACATTCATATATCATTATGTTAATTACCATACATAATTATACTTTTTGAGATATAATTACAAAATAATTGCAATATATTAAAAAAAAGAAATCAATGTTAAATATTAATATTATATTCTTAAAAATCAAATTTAATATTGTTAACAATGATTGTAAGTATAAAAATAAATTTAGCTAACAGCAATGTCATTTAAAAAATTTATAAAACTAAAAACATAAAATTAATTAATATTACATAGATTTATACTTTTTTTTGATCTCTTGTAAAATATGTGACTAGACAATTTTATGTGGTACCACAAAAATCTATTTATTATATATAAATTCTATACTATTTTATATAAAAATATACAAATACACACATACATATATGAAAAGATTTAATGATGATTTACAAATTCGTCGCCAAATCCTTGCTTTAGTGATGTTTCAGCAAAAATTTCAGCAAACGACACGGTTTTCATGTTATTTTAAAAACCTATAGCCAACACTTGGTTATTGATTTTATCTTAAAGCCTAAATAGGTTCTTATTAGAACTAAACATAATTCTTGTGAAAATTGAGGGTATCTTTTTATAATTTAATGTCATATAAGGATTGTTGATGACTTAGAGTAATGATTCATCACAATAAGCTTAATTTCCTTTATAGAAAAAATATATTAGGACTATATGGTGTACTTTTACAAGTGACCCAATTTTATGCCTATTATTTAAACTCCTTTAGGCTCCAATCATGTTGTTCAATTTTTCACTACTTATAGTGAATGATTCTTTGAGGACACTGGTCTCTTCTATTTCGTTCCTCTTATATGCTCAAAACATGTTCCTACCATGTTTGTTATTATTGGATTTAGAGTTGACAATTCTTTACATAACTTGTTATGAATGATAATATTAATACTTTATTTTCAAATGCTTTCCAATAAGAGGTCCTAAAGCTAATAACAATGAAAGCCAAAATTGTAACTCAAATCTTACGATTATTGCTTGAGAATTAAAAGTTATGTTTAAAACTTACTTATGCTGGGTTTATGCTTCTTATTCTTAGCATGCTCAATTTCATTGTTTGTTTGAATTCAAACTAAGAATGTGACCTTGTATGGATTTATCATTATGTTATTTTGAACTTAAATTGCTTGTAGTAATTTAGTAATTTACTTTTCATTGTTTAGCTACATGGAGCAAAGTTGGATGTCTCATCGGAAATGGTCTACTAGATACTTAGAAGAAGTTAAGAGTTTCATGCAATTTGTAAAAGATCAAATGGGTGTAGAATGTTGTATTTGTCATCCGTGCATAGATTGCTTAAATGTGAACATTCAAAGTCAAGATGTGGTAAATAATCATATACTCCATAAATTTATCATGGCAAACTTTTTGAAGCAAGTGGTAATGGAAGTTTTGATACATGTGTTAATGGTAGTAACAATAATGATGTAGATGATTTTGATATTAATGACAATGGTGATGATGGGATTGGAGAGATGTTAGAGGATTTTGAGAATTATATGGAGACTATGAATGATAACGGTTTGCCTAACGTAATTAGTAGCAGGTGGATGATAGGAAAGGGAAAAAATACTGCATAAAGTCTTGTGATACTTCCCATCCCAACCTATTGCCATCTTATAGAAATGTCAATGCGTTGGCCTGTCGCCCAACTGTAGCACCCCACTCCTGCAAGGCCCGAGCCCGACATCAAATGGTGATATCCAAGTCCGTACCCCACAAGGGTAGCGCGCTAAAGTACTTAACACATTCAGAAATTGGTATAGATTTTTTTTTTGAAATCACAAACACAATATGCGAAAATCAGTAATCAAATTGGGCCCATTTCATTCATAAACATTTTTAGTCCATAATACGATCGATAAAATTTCAATAGCCAATTGGGCCCTTTCACAATTACAAAACACTGGAGTTATTTCGGAAAACAAACTTATCCAAAGGTTGTAGAAGATACACTTCAATACAAAATGAAAAAAAAACTAATGTAGATGCGAACTGATCCCAACCTTTATCATTCACTAAATGCTACAAGTATACCCCTATTGGCCTAAAAGGGTATTCTTCTGATCCCTTAAAAATAATTGCAAATTTTGGGTGAGTTTTGTGAACTCAATGAGCGACCATCATCGATGGCTCACCCAATCATGTAACACATAATTCACATTTTGCACATCTCACATTGTTTCACATTTCACAATCACACACATTTCACAATCACTTTCATACTTCATATTCAATTCACTTAAACATTCATAGCATGCATATGCCATTTGTGTAAGACTCACTTTCGTTCTTATTGTTATGACTGAGTGCCTATCACTCACATATACAGAATACTGGCCCGTAGGCTCAGTCAGAACAGAATACTGGCCCATAGGGCTCAGTCAGAGCAGAATACTGGCCCATAAGGCTTAGTTAAAACAGAATCACAAAGCACGGATCTACGTGGAAGCACTTCATACAGGCAACACAAGTCACAATGCCTTTATATTTCATGCATTCATGAGATGGAATGCATCACTTACATTACATGCTCTTATTTAATCAAAATCACTTATCATCGGACCTTAGTCCGGCATTCAACATATAGCTAAGGATTCACACTTTAACCTGAATGCAATTTCACATTCAGAGTTTACTTAACAAGCACTTCAGTGCACTTAATTTCAGAGTTTATTTATGAAATTAAATTCCTTCTCCTTGTCTTTTCACTTTTATTATGAAGGTTGGGAAATGAGATCTAAGATGCTCATATATAGTCAAGTGAAAAGATAAGAAGGTGAAAATTGATTTTGTAAATAGTGCATTTAATTCTTCGCCTAAATCACAAAACCTCCAAAGAGTTGGCTTCTAGGCTTGATTTACTCTAATTAGGCTATCTAATATTTAATGTATTTTTAAAATGTTTAGACTTTTGGGCTTAACGACTTTCGACCATTTAATATTCATTTTAAAGGATGGGCATTTGATTGTAACTCAATCAGTTAAGCTTGACTTAGCCTAAATGAGTCTAATTAAAGCCTAATTAGGCCTCAGTAGTCCGATTGGGGTTCCGAGTTGGGCTCAATATTTTAAAACATTTTCACTATTGTTAGATCTTAGCCCACCTATTACCATTCCTAAATATGCACGTACAATAAGATGTTAATTTTTAAGTTTATTTAATGATCCACAAAAGTGATCTAGAGTGATCATTGAATGCTAGAGATCGCCAAGCATAAAAAATAAACCCATTCACAAATAAGAGAAATATATTAAATATCACAACTAAATAATCAATTATCTTTAAAATTATGGTAAAACTATATCAGTTGATAATATTCAATAAAATTTCTTCACTAATGAAGTATGATACTAAACAATAAACTCATCGATGGGATAATTTCATTAATATACAGATCTTAGGAAAACAACTTATCAATATTAGAAGAAAATAATAACAATAGATATTTGAATGTCTAGAGTTATGAAAGGTAAATTGATAAGCAAATAATATTTAATTATATCCAAAATTTATTGATAAATTAATATAATCAAATGCTATATTAAATAAATTATAATAGGCAAAATAACATGTGAAGTTATTCAAAAAAGATATCATGTAAATACATAAAATCTTTAATTGTAAAGAAAATGTGCCAAAATGCCTCTCTCAAAATAATAATAATTTTTATGAAAAATGCCCCTAGAAAATGATACGTTGTTATGCCTATTTTAAATCCAAAAAAACATATTTATGATCCAACTTCAACCTTAACCTCTAACCTAGA
>JANTPM010000245.1:40042460-40060506 GCA_025434745.1 Erythroxylum divaricatum | reverse complement strand
AATAAAGAGAAAAAGTGTGAGAATTTGAAGAATTATGAAAGTTTGACTTTTTGGTAATAAAGAGTTGACTTTTTGATTTAGGCATAATTTGAGAAAATGATCTTCATGAAACTTGTAGATTCTGTTGAAAGCTTTCTGTACCATAAAGTATGATATTTTTCAACATCGGAATTGAAAGTTATGATTTTCCGAAGTTAAGGTTATTTTTACTATGTTTGAAAAATGCTATAGGATGACACATGTTTGGCAGAATCTTTGATTGGAACATTGACCTAGTTAGATATTGAATTTGCTTTTGAGTTCTTTATTAAAGTTTTAGATTATGTTTTGATCTTTCCATTGATATAAAGTATGCAATTTTTGGACCATGGAATGTGAAGTTATGATTTTTGCAAGTTGTTGTTACTGTTTTGGCATGATTACTAGAGGACAGAACATTTGATTGGAAATTTGATTTCCTTAGAGGCCAAATTGATTTTTCTGTCCTTCATGAACTTTGTAGGTGATTTTCTGATCTTTGCATGGATATAAAATATGACATGTTTGGACTTTGGAGTTGAAAGATAGAATTTTTCAAAGTTGAGTTATTGTTTAGGGATTCATTAATTTGGGCAGAAAGTTTGATTGGGTTTTTGACTCCTTTAGAGATGGAATTGATTTTTGAGTCCTTCATGGAAGTTGTAGAGCTTCCTTTAAGCTTCCAATTGATACCAAATTTGTCAAATTTGGAGTTCAGGATCAAGAGTTATGAAGTTTGGAAATTGCGGATTTTCATAACTAGAAAAAATGGAATTCCGGAATGCAGGTGTCCCTCACGAGGGCGAGCGCTCGCCAGGGTGGGCCCCTCGCCCTGCGAGCGGATCGCGAGGGTGAGCGCTCGTGAAGGCAAGCTCGCCCTCGCCTGCGTGCGACGCCTTTCGATCTCCTCAACGCGACGTTGTTTCATTTTTCTTCTCCTCTACGCGCATTCGTTTCTTCTTGTGTGACTTTATGTTCGATTATGAGATGATATGATGAAAAGCAAGTTTTCGAAATGTGCCTTCAAGCAGTTCGATTTTTGAGTATGATTTATGTGTTATGTGGGTTCGATCAGGTCCCATAAAACGGACAAGTGCACTTGTCTATTTTTAAAGGCTTCTCCTGCCTACCCGCTAGTGGCACTGGAGCTCCGATTTCGGACTCCCATAAGTTTACGGCTACACTGGACCGCTATGCGGGAAAGTGTAGTATGTTTCGTTCACTGCTGCACAGAACCGCTATGTAGGAATGTGCAGTACGTTCCGTTTTGGACTGAACCAAACCATTTTGATGTGTTATGTGTTTTAATTTGTGTATATTGGTTATGCATTCATGTTTTGAATTTGTTTATGATTCATGAAAAAATTGAGAAATTTGAGAAATGAGAAAGTGAAATTTTCAGTCGTGAAATTATTGTAATTGATTATGAATGATTTGAATAATTTGAAAATAAGCTTTTGATGAATTGTTCTACTGTGCAATGTTTTTAAATAGAAAAAGTTTTGCAGAATGGTTTTTTGCTTATTTTTTAATTTATAAACATGTTATCCACGAGTTATAAATTCACCCCCCTTTCATCCCCATCTCCAGGTATCGAGCAGGAGATCGGATGAAAGAAAGTCAAGACATTTTGTTCAATTTTTGCATGACTTGTATTCTATGTAATTTTGGATTTTTGTATAGGTTTTATATATGGCTTGGAAAGCCATTAAGGTTTTGTAAACATTAAATTCATGATGATATTGAGTTATGAAATTGCACATGGATATAGTATATCAATTTGTATATTGAAATGTGAAAGAATGTGAATTGGATTGATTGATGACATGGTATATTGAATTAAGATATGATTGTGACTTGAATATGGATGAGTCTGGTTATGATTGAGAAGTATTGAAGTGCTAGGTATAGAATTGTGTTTGTTTATGCTGGGATTCCGGATAAGAGGTCCGATGAATTTGATGATTGTGTGATTGGGTCGGTATATAGAAGTACCTTTAAAATTATTTGCAGGTTTTTGGGTGTGTAAAATACAACCGTTATACTACCCAATTTTTGATTCAAATAAAGATAGAATAATATAAGATTTGGTTAAAAGATGAATTTTGGGATTTGAATGAATGTATAAGAAGATGATTAAGAATTGAGATTTGCATGAGGAAGAATTGCCAAAGGGGAAATTGTATTGATTCGTTTGAGTATGAATGAAATGAAAAAAAAGAAAAAAATTTATACCAATTTCGGATTTGTTTTTTGTCTTATAGGTTTTCAACGCGATAGTTTTTCTATAAATGTATGTTATCGAATGTCGGAATTTGTATTTCAGTTCGATTGCACCGTATGTTTGGTTTGTTTCTGAGCCAATTCCATCTGACTTTGTATTCGATTCGATTTTGCTTCTTTCGCTTTCATCCTCTTTGTTTCGGTTTTCGATTTCGTTCCGATTCGATTAGTAGTGGTGATTCGATACTTTCGCTTTGTATGTCGCTTTCGTTTGGTTTTGAGATCCATTTGATACGTTCCGAAACTTTGTTTTTGTTTCCATTTTCCGTTCTTATCAGGTTGGGGTTCGATCCCGAGATCGGGTCCCAACAGTTCGGGTCATACAGGAGTGAGGTGTTACATCCTTAAATCTCGAAGATGACATCGATGTCTATGAAGGCGAAAGCGATGTCAATGATTCATAAAGGATGAGGTAAATCAGTTGTTTTGGAAAATTGGCCAATTCCACAGACCTCGTTTAGACATTTACATATGCTTGTCACTCCAAATTTGGTTCATTTAGTGGTTTTGTAAGCTGACAATATCTAAGTTCTATACTTTTTGTGTTTTAGGAAAATCGTTTTATACTGGCAGTTCATCTGAAAAGTTTGTCTTCCATACTAAATTTGGCAAATCATGTACTGTATCCTTTATAAGTTTGGCTATAATGAAAACGTTGATGTAAGAAGGTGTTAAAAACCCTACACCTGAGAGAAGAACTATCACTATTTCAATTGGTATGTTCAAACATGTCAGGACCCTTCTCGGGAATCCAGACATCGGGAACTCATTTACCTTTACTGACTCTCATGCCACTTGGAATCCAAAAAAATAATTATATCATTGTCATTTATTGATGCAATACACTGGACTCAGCTTTAAAGTTAGTTATTGTTGTATCTGCAATAATTTGTCAAACAACCTCCCTACTAGCTAAGGGTTAAGCAGTGTCCTATTGAGTATAGGTTGTTATTGTTCCTATTCTAGAACTGTAACAATTGTTAACCTTCTAATTCAAAGTTTGTACTTGAATATGATATTCAACAAATCGCCTTATTTCGTTTTGCATATATTGTGTAAAATATTGAATTCAAATTCTTATATTCCTAGAAATTTCAATAAACAACAAATTTCAGGTAGAAAGATGCCACCAAAGATACAACGTGATGTAATGCAGCCCAAGTTCAGACGCATGTTTGGAGGTAATTACTATGAAGTTCAACTATCAAAATCTGTAGATGAAACTGCATCACCCCCTTCCTCTCCAGGGCCTATAGTTGCAGATAACGCATCACCTCCTACTCCTCATGCTACACCATCAACCACTCCTATATCATCCACTACCCCTATATTGGAAGGAGGTGACGACCATCAACCTAAAGCTAAGGGACCTGATGGAAGAACGTATATAACAATTGTCAATAATTTGAAAGTGAAATCACATGAAACACTATATGTTTATAACTAAGTTATAGGTGTAAATTTTTGCAAATGGTATAAAATTATTTGTTTTTATATTAGGTTGATTCCGTCTGCATCATGTTCTAGAAATATGACATCTAAATTTAAGGAGAGGATTGATCCTGAGGGTTATGATGGAAGAATATCTCTCAAGCCACAAAGGCATTTTACTTTCAAGAGTTTGAGGTACAACAAAAAAATTATTCTTTTTTAATTGTTTTGTATACATTAATAAGATAAATATTATTACATTATAAGTTATCAAATTTTTTCATATTTATTTTAGAAAGCATTTTTCTGGGAGTCTGATTTCGACGCGATCATGCATAAAGTATAAGAAAGGCTAGCTTGCACACATTATTGTGACTTTATTAGTGTGATACACAAAGCTAGTGTATGACCGTCTTATATTTTTAAGCAAATATGGAGTCATTAATAGGAGTATTAGACATCACTTGAGGCAATGTCCAGGTCAAAGCGTAACTTGATCAATAAACATGGAGCATCGAGGGAAGAGAGTCTTCCCGTATATATGGGAGGATCAATTACCCACCATGAGCCTGCAGAAAGACTTGTATCTAAACTTTACACTTATATGTTAATTATCTTACTTTGTTGTATTTCAATTTAAATTGATGTGTGAATGTTGGAATGAAAATATATGTATTATGAATAATGATAATGGTATAAATGTCTGGTGCTATATATGGTTGTATTGAGTTATTTTATTTGTTCAACAGGAGGTAAATATTATAAAAATATAGGAAATTCTATCAAAATTTTTATAAATTTTAGTTCACATATAACATTTTAGGTTAAATATGCAGGAAAAGTCTATGGACATGAGGTCTACACCTACTCAGTTGTTTTTTCACACATCATACTAAGAAACATTACGGTGTGACATTTGTCAATAGTCCATGTAGAGAAATGAATGTATGAGTAATGTATGCTTTAATATTAATTTTTAATAATTATCACTTACTAATGTAAACATTGTCTTAAAATATGACAAAATACAAGAAAGCGTTCAGCGATAGTCTCAGGATGAACAAGCTGTTGATCAGAGTTAGACGTATCTTGATGCAATGAGTGGGAAGGACCGTCGTGGAAGGATCTTCGGGCTAGGTTCTTTTATGAATACATGTTATTCATAATCCTCCACATCTAGTACAGCAACATCTAGTAGACGGTCGCAAACCAATGAGGTCAATCAGCTTCGGACCAGAATGCACAAATTGATGGACTACATAGCTCAGCTGAGAAAGGTGGATGAGTTGAAGGCAAGGGATAGAACCTCAGAGCACCCGCGGTCACTAGGACGTTAAGATTACTGTACTCATTTGCTTTCAATTAAAAAGATTTATTATGTACACTATACTGTTTTTATTATCAATGAAGATAATTTTAACTTTATATCATCAATCAGCTTTCTATTTAAACGAATTAAATATATAAACAAATCAAAACATTTTATATATATATATATAAATAATTCATAACTATTGAAATTATGCATTAATCATAAGATCATGAAATAAAATTAAATGTCGGGAAATTTCTAAAAAGATTTTTAGTTTTTTTACCGATGAAAAATATAAGTCGATAAAATACATTATATTTATTGACGGAAAAAATAAATCATCGATAAATGTTAGATATTTACTGATGTAAACAATTCATTATGTCGGTAATATTACAAACCGTCAGGATTTTTTTAACTATGGTTCAGCAATGAACAATTACAACTGTCGTAAATTCACCTACGAAGTAAACATTACCCTTGAAAACTATTGCGACGGAGTATTTTATTTCGTAGGTAAATTTACCAATGGTCATTAAATTTAACTACGACCGTTTTAACAACGTCATTGTCCGTCGGTTGATTCCGTCACTAATTTATATTACCGACATAATATAACCATTTTTATCGAAAATTTTTGTCGTTAAACAATGATTTTCTTATAGTGATGTAAGCTCAAAAAATCATCCCTCTTTATACTAAGTCCCTAGGGCATATGATAATCATGACTTGAAAAATAAACATCAATTTTAGAATATGTTTTATATATTCCTTAGTTGGTTTTGGCATTTTAAAAGGGATATATAAGAAAATTGATATTATTATATGGATTGACAAAGATGGGTGGAGATTGTGTTTTAATGGATATGCAGCAGATGTGAAGATTGTAGTTAAAATTGAAGTCTATCAAAACATGCATCTAGAGATTGGATTTTAATTGAATTCTATCAAAAAGGAGGTGACCTAGAAAAACAACGTGTGTGTGTGCACTGCTGCTGACTATGGAAGTCACGTGTGAGAAAAGAAAAGATTTGTTGGTTGCGTACTTGATATTATGCGGTTGTATATCGTGTCTTGGGCTGTTGTTATAAGCTTGAGGAAGCCCATGTGGATCTCTTGAAATGGTATTGCTCACATACTTGATTTATGATAGAAGTCTATTAAAAAACACGAAAGTGGAGCTGAAACAGGTGGCTGTGTGTACGACAGTCAGTGAGTGTGTGAGCTTCCTGTGGAATACATTTTTCATGGGTCTTTGAAGAAAAATACTAAGTGTTGCGTATGTTAAAGAATATAGGTGATTAACGTATTTCTAGGTGTGGCTTGATGAAGTTATTTTGTCAGTAAGATGAATATTATTTTCAATGATGTAGGGACTAGTTATTACTTGAAACAACATCGTGACTTATTATTTTGAAGAAAGAATCAACTATGGAGAAAGTTTTCAGCTGGTTTTTAGGGAGATAAATCCATAGGGAAGTCTTTGTTTATATCAAATATTTTGTTATTTAATTTTCAGTTGATTAAATGCTTCAACTATTTTTATTTATTATTGTTTTGAGTGAAAGTAGTTAGAAAAATCCTCTGACGAGGTTAACACGAGTCGATCATGTTATCGGGTGTGAAAATCTTTCATGGGTAATGAGATTGAGAGATAGTTACAAAGATTGAGTGGTGATGTTTTAAGTCAATCTTATGTAATTCTATTAAACTACTATGAAAGTGATTAATCTGAATAAGGGCTCCATAGGCATAGGTATAGTACGCCAAATTGTGTTACCAAATTTTGGTTTTTTTATTATTTCACTTTTGCGTAGTTTTATTCTATTTGTGCAAAGGAAATTTTGGAAAGTTTGTGATAGTAAGTTGGTGCAGATCCTATATTCTCAGACATGGCTACGAAAGAGGTGTGTCAATCACCAGACCACCACTATTGAATGGATCTAATTATCCAGTATGGAAATCCCATATGAAAGTTTTCATTCAAGCTCAAGGCACGAGAGTCTGGCATTCGGTAGTACACGATTGGACGCATCCAATGATCACTGATGATAAAGGAGAGGAAGTTTAGAAAGATCTATCTGAATGGACAAGAGTGGAAGAAGAAAGTGCAATAGGAAATTCACAAGCAATGCATACGATACTCAGGCTATTGATGAAGGACTCTTCTCAATGATTTCAACATGTGAATCGACAAAAGAGGCATGGGACGCCTCGCAAACCATACATGAAGGATCAAAGTCTGTGATAGCTTCGAAACTACAAATGTTAGCTATGCGGTTTGAAGAGCTGAAGATGGATGAGCATAAGACTATTGAAAACTTTCATTAAAAATTGAGAGATAATGCAAATCAAGCTCATCAACTAGGGAATAAATACTCCAAAGTGAAATTAGTCAAAAAAAATGTTGAGATCAATACCTCCAAGATTTATTTCGAAAATTGCAGCAATAGAGGAGGCTCGCGACATTGATAATCTGTCATTGGAAAAAGTTATTAGAATTCTTACAAATTTTGAGATGAATCTCTTAAGAGGTAAGCAAGCAAAAAGCAAAGGATTGGCACTACAAGTGGAAGCTGGAAAAAGTATGAACAATTCGGAAGATGAATCAGATGAAAACGAAGACATGATTCTACTAACATGAAATTTTGATAAATGGCTGAAAAAATGAAGGACAGACCCGACTTTAGACAATACGGTGGAAGTTCATCAAGTAACAACCCAAGACAACAAGTCAAGACAAAAAAAGAGAGAATAGAAGTTAAGAAGAATTCAGTGTCATGAATGTCAAGAGTTTGGACATATCCAATCTGAATGTGCCAATACTTTGAAGAAACAAAAAGGAAAGTCCTTCATAAGCACCTAGAGTGAAAATGATTCTAAGAGTGATTTCGGTAGTGAAGAAGAAATAGCAAACAATGCTGCATTGGTTGCATTACATAGCAAAAGTCCAGTTACTTGTCTAATAGTAACTGAGAAGGATGTAACTAAAGGCAGAGCAGGGAGAAAATTTGAAAATCTCGAAATCAGTTCAGCTTGGGATTTAATATCAGACTATGACAATGACAACAGTGATCTTGATGACAAAAATAGGGATATTTACGAGGATTATAAGGCTTTGTATGAAAATGGCCGAAAATGCATACAAAGAATGAAAGATTGAAGGAAGAGAATCTTTGCATTAAAAACACCATCCAAGAATTAGAAAAGAAACCGATGTTGACTTCAGATGAGCTTGGTGAAACTAGAATGAAATTGGTAAGTACCAAAAAGAGATTGAGAATGTTAAATGGAGGCATAGAAAAGCTAGAAAAGTTGTTAGAAATTGGTAAAGTTAAAGGTAGTCTTCAAGGCATTGGCTATAAGGGTGCATGTTCTAAAGTGAATGAGAAGAAAGATGACATATCCAAATCTATCCGAGAAGAAGAAACATCGAGAAAGAATCGAAGATTTATACCCACATGTCACTTTTGTGGAGTCATTGGACATATAAGGCCAAGATGTTATCAGTTACTACAAATGATGTTTCAAAGGGATTAAAACTGAAAATCTAGGCACTCTTCATTAAATTTCCAGAAGCATCTCATGGTATCGAAGCAAGCTTGGATTAGAAAGGGTCAAGTATAAGCACAAAAATGTAGTGAAAGAAAAAAAATGCCCAGATTTGTAGTTAGTTACTGTAGATGAAGTAACTACAGAAAGTGACTCGCAACTAGTTACTGCAGATGGAGCAGCTGTAGAAAGTGGTTTATAGTTAGTTACTGCTGAGAAAATAACTGCAGAAACTGAAGAACTTTTAGTTACTTTGGATGATGAACCAATTAAAACAATGAAAGCTGATTTGAACCGAGATTTTTCATCTCGAATTCGAAGAAATCAGCATGTAGAAAATGTTATTGGAGATGTGAGAAAAAGAAGAAAAACAAGAGAAAGAAAAAGGGTTGATTATCAAGAACTTGTAGGCTACTTATGTTACACATCTTTTCGAGCCAAAGAAAAGCATCAGGTTCGAGATTCTTCGAGGGGCACAACAACAGTGTGCTTTACATTTTTAAAGTACTTTTTTGTTATTAAAAATGAACAAAAAGAAATGAAAAAGAAAAGAAAAGAAAATATTTTTTTAGTTCTTTAGTTTTTTTGTTGCTATTGTCGTCTCTTTTTTAATAGTTTGCATTGTGACTTCTTCCTGGATCTACCGAAGACTCTTTAGCTGTCTCATCGGTATGGATCTGTCTCGAGTATCTCTCTCTCTTTCAGGCATATCTCTTAGTGTTTTGAATAGTGATAATTTGTCTTCTTGGCGTGCTTATAATTCTTCCGTTGGTATGATTATATTTTTTGATACTGTTTTGTCCCAAGGGGGAGACATCAGATTGTTTATGGTAAATGTTCCATTCAGGGGGAGATTTCATAATATACTTGTGACTATTTGTCGTACTTTTTGGCATCTTTTTGTTCCAAGAGGGAGAAATTTGAATGATTGGATAATTGTGATGTTGATGTTTGATTAAGGGGGGCATTGTAAATTTCATGAATTTCATCTTTATAAGTCCAATTATGATTATTTATGTGGAGTTCTAGAGTTGTGACAAATAATACCAAAAAGGAGGAGAGTGTTAAGATATATTATATATATCTTTTATTTAATTTTGGCATTTTAATTGGACATATAAAATCTTAATTGTAGTGGAATTTAAAAATTGTGAATTGATAAAGTTAAAAGGATGAGGTTGTTGCATGTTTGAATTTAAGTGGGTCTCTGATTGTGAGAGATTTGTGCATATCTGGTATCTACGACAGAAGCCAATCCAGCTGGTGTGTGTTTGTGGTATTTTGGGCAGAGGCATGGAATTACGAAGTAGAGACACGTGGGTGTATATTGTGCATGTTTTTATCTATAGCTGAACAAGAGCTGGTGTTGGTGTGAGAGGAATTGAGGTGAGTGTGCATCAGTTGTGTTATGCAGTAATGGTGTTGAAGTGAGCGTGCAGTGGCCTTGCATGGGAGATTAGGAAAATAAATAATGAGCACTGGCCTTGTGTGGGTGTCTTGAAAGAACGTGTAGTGGGTGTTAAAAAGTGAATTGTGTGAGTATCATGGAGGCCACTCACGTTGTGGCATAAATGGAAAGCTTATGAAATATTTATGTGGGAAAGAAATTCTCTTGCAAAAGCTAAAGACCCAACATCATTCTTTTACGCAAAATTCAATGAAGAAATAAATGCTTTCTTATTGCCTACATCATAATCACGTCAGCCCAGAAAAGCAGCTTATGTGAAGTTGATCTGCATCTCTATGTTTGTTGAAGTTGATCTACATATCTATCTTTGTTGAAGTTGATTTACGTCTCTAACCATAGCTAGAACAAATATTGCGGTATTGCATATGTCACAATAGTGAGCTAAATAACGTATGTTGAGTGAAAAATGCTACGGTGAAGATTGGATTGACTACGGTGTAGAGGATTTGTGGCTTACTTTTTCCCGACGTCTTCACCTGAGATTTTGTTGAAGTTGAGATGAATTAGTACTTAATTGATGGAAAAATTTTCAGATGTGTTTCGGGAAGCTGAAATCATAGGGAAGTCTTTTTTTTATATCTCAAGTGTTTTCTATTTTTATTCTTAGTTGATTCATCATTTGAATTATTTTTTATTAATTGTCTTTTAATTAAAAAGAGTGTTAAAAAATCCTCTATCGAGGTTAGTACGAGGCGGTCGTACTATTGGATGTGAAATTCTTTCACGGGAAGTGAGGTTGAGAGATAGTGTCAAGGGTTGAGTGGTGTCGGCTCAGTAAAACCTTGGGTAAATCTATTATACTTCGGTGAAAGTGATTAAGCTGGGTGAGAGTCCCGCAGACGTAAGTAAGGTGTGCCGAATTGTGATACCAAATTTTTGGTGTTTTTATTCTTTTAGTTTTTTTTGTTTTATATTTTATTGGTGTCAAAGAAATTCGCGGAAAGTTTGCAAAATAATTAACCCCCTTCGGTTTTTCAATTATAACCTTAGATATCCCATAACTATTTTATTTATGGTTTGTCCAAGTGTTTAAAAATGGGGAGGATGAATTTTTCTATAAGAAGTACCCTACT
Organism: Erythroxylum divaricatum; assembly: GCA_025434745.1. Taxonomy (NCBI): domain Eukaryota; kingdom Viridiplantae; phylum Streptophyta; class Magnoliopsida; order Malpighiales; family Erythroxylaceae; genus Erythroxylum; species Erythroxylum divaricatum. The sequence goes on along the minus strand of JANTPM010000245.1, from coordinate 40,049,369 downwards.
AAAGTTGATTCCTACTTAGCAATACCTTCATTCAGGATCTTCATGTTAGCTGCAACAGCAACTCTACCATCCTTAAATGAAGGAGGATAGTCGTGTAGCTAAAATCAAGGAATTTAGTCTTTTAAAACCTACTTACAAAGGGAGGACTCTTAGAAGCCTGAGCTAGTAGTTTGAGATGCAATAAGGAAGGCCCGAGAGGGAATAAAAGCATTGGAAAGTGTATCAAAAGGTATGCTTCCAGTTTCTAAAGCTGGGAATTTTTTAAGATTTAGGTTGAAAATACGTTTTGACAATACTAGAAATGATAAAAGCCAAAACTAGAATGAAATACAAGCAGAAAGAGGACGAGGATCGGAGCTAGAACCATACCAAAAACTAAACAAGAACCAGAGGGAGCCAAAGAAGAGCAAGACTAAGGATAGAACAATGAAGTTGAGGGACCAAAGAATAAGATTAAGATGAAAGATGTATCCAATGAAAGAAGAGCAAGAAAGATAGAAAAGCTTTCTGCAAAGAAGAACTTAAAAGAAGCAAAAAGGTTTGGAAATATGAAGGATAATAAGGAAAGGTACATCTTAAAGGAGCAGCAGCACAAGATAAACTATAGAGATATAGCTCTATGAGAGAAGTTAACCAGAAAATGCCAGAACAACCATAAACATGCAAGCCATGTAATTGGTTTAGAGAGAAACATTTGTCCCTGTATAAAGCTTTTAATAACATTCATCATCTTCATTTACATAATATTTTTCACCATTCAAAAACTTCAAATCTTTATGTATGACTTTGTTTAAATGTGTTTTTAATTAAACTTAATATGTTATATTTTTTGGTATTTATTGTTATTTTCATTTTTATAGAATTTGAAATAAGTAGTCAATATTAACAATTGTTTTAAAAAATATAATAGAAAACATGTGATAAATTTTAGTTAGGTAATTATTTTGGCAACCAAGTTCTCTATAAGTTAATTCAAATTTGTTAGTTGATCTTATTTTATGTACTAAGTTATAATATAATTAATATCTCTTTTAAGTAATAATTTAACATTTTATTTATAATGATAATTTATTAAAAGTTGTCTTTGTGATTAAAATTTTATAAAGTTGTCTTTGTGCTTAAAATTCCAATGAAATTGAATAAAAATATCATTTTCTTATCCTAATTAGTTTTGTTTCTAGCCATATAGTTTTGCGAAGACAATTGTTAATATATTTTTCAAGAAAAGAAAAGTTAGCGAAGACATATTACATATATTTTTTAAAATACAAGATAATATATTACTTATTTGTACTTTAAAATATTCGTATAAAATATACAGTAATTGCAATTCCACATCTAAATAAAAAAATTACCATTAATTATTTACAAGTTTTAATTGTCATGAATTATTAATTTAAAATTTTTTAAAAAACTTTCATTTATATTTTAATTTATTATTTGATTTTTAAGTTATTGCAAATACTAAATGGTCACTTAAAATAAATAAACAATAGAAAAAGTCGTGGTACAGAACGGTTAGTAGAAATAGACAACAAAATCTGTGAGAGTCCATTGCGTAGGTTGCGCCAACTGCAAGATTTTAAGTACTTATTTCTGCTCATAGTCCAGAAAAGTTGATTTAACGATTAAAAGTGCCAGTTGCTTCATTTGGCTGCAATTGATAGGAACTGCGCACCATCATGTGAACTTCCTAGCTCCAAGCCAATAACTGTTAAAATAGAAAGGAAAGAAATCAGAGCAATTCCTACGTAAGAACGTATTTTCTATAGTTAGTATCAAAGATAATTATTAAATTTCTCATCATTAATTACCAAACCTTATACAGGTCTTGTCATCATTAATGAGAAGTCGGAACCACCAATGCATGCACAAACTCTCCTACCAATCAACCCCTGGAAAGCTTGAACTGTCCATGCTCTCCAATTTCTCGCCTCTCTAAAAAAACTCCACATAAGTTGATTAAAATATATCGCTGCAATTCTCATTGTTGTCCTTCTCCATGTCCATATACAATGGCCTGTTTCCAATTCAAATCTTTAATCATTTTACCAATCTTGCTGATAACATTGTCATGGTGGACGATGATCATGAACTGCCAAGCAATTCGCATGGAGGCACAGACAAGACAACTTCTGCAGCTGGTACAGCCTGGATTTTCCACTACTGCTTACTTGCCAGAGCATGCTGTACCATTGTCGCCTAGGTTTGAGATATCAACATACCCTGGGATCCCAACTCTTCCACAACCTCAACTTCCAGACCGCTCGATTCCAAGAATCCCCCAGTTTCCTGATCTCCCATCAATTCCTTACCTGCCTTACCTGCCGCAGAAGCCCACGTCCCCGTTTATTCCTCCTTACACCTATCCTGCTCATCATGAGTGCTGCATGTGATGGCTTGGCCCCTTCACTTGGTTGCCTTGTCAAAGAAGAAGGCTTTGATTGGTGGCATGAAATTTAACAATATAAATTGGTTGGTGGCATGCAATGGACTTGGTTGGCGGCATGCAAGGATGCTAAATAAAGTTGGTGATTTTTTCAACAATTATGGCTGTAGGTAGAAGGATTTGGACGACAATTGCGCAGGACATCAACTATAAATAAGGTGGCAGGCTTAGAAGAAAATAAACCATTTCTTTCCTTTATGAAATCCTCTATCCTCTCTATATATTTTTGAGCCTTTTGTTCCAGCCTTTATATTTGTATACATTCTCTACATATTAGTAAAATTGCTCACCCTCTAGCCGTGGACGTAGGTCACATTGACCGAACCTCGTAAATATTTGTATTCTGTCCCATTTATTTTGTCTCTCTTTATTTTCATTATTACTACTTCGGGCTATTAAATTCAACTGGAATCCGATCCGAGGGCATTTTATCTTAACAAACTGGTATCAGAGCTTCTCTTTGTGATCTAATTTACCGTATGTTCTATGGTTGCCACTAAGGTGAATCCTCCACATCAGAACATAACTTAAGTTTTTTTTTGTGAGTCTAAACAGGGCCCACTACCTCGGTTTTATATCGTGAGGTCTACTACTTCGGATTTATCTTACGAGGCTCACTGCCTCGATTTTGTAAGTGAAGTTCAGTTTTGCTTGTGGGCCCACATCCCGACTTTGCCTATGGGGCCCGTATCGGTACTTTTGTGGGGTTCGTTGTTCTAGTTTCGTGTGTGGGGCTCACCTAAAGAAAAATAGTCTGAATATCAATTTTTTGACCATCATGATGATAACGAAGACCTCTATTGAAAAGTTTGACCGAAGCATTAACTTTGGTATGTGGCAGCTCAAGATGCAAGCCATTTTAATACAAGATAGATGTGAGATTGCATTTGATGGAGTGGAGAAAAAGGCCAGCAGATATAGTGTCAGATATATTCATGGACCGAATCGGTTGGTCGGACCGGAGAACTGGTGATCGGAATATGAAATGATCCAATTTAGTCCGTATTTTTTATGAATAATTGGCTCGTTTATTTTACAGTTGGACCGGTAAAAATTGCTGAACCGGTGAAAGAGAGGACCAGCCGGTTCATTTAAAATGCCTTGATTTTGATGATTTCAACTTGAATAAATATTATAATTAACGATCTTTTTTTTAATCTTTTCGATGAAATATGACTAATGAGCTTTATTATCTTATTTTTTATTGTGTTGGTGAACTTAAAAAAAACTTGTATATTTTGAAGTTTGAAGGTTTAAGATAAGTTTACAATTAGTTAAATAATTAAATAATATGTTTAAAAATTATATTATATATAATATATAAAATAAAATTTTATATATTTATTAGTCACTGGTTCGATCACAGTTGAATTCCAGTTGAACTATTGATCTTTAAATCAGTTGCTTCTCTGATTTAATCACTGGTTCGGTTTTTAAAACATTAGTATATTTGGTATCTTTTGAGACCAGGGTAGGAATTAGGAGAACAATAGGCATAAAGAGAGGACATTCATTAGAAAGAAATTAAATAGAGGGCTCATAAACCTGGATTGGCTTCAAAGATTTCTACACACCAATGCAGTTTTTCCAAACACAAGCTTTTCATAGTACTTGCACATCATAGTTCATTTTTCATTATCGGAATGTCCAACAAAAACCCCTTTAGAGGTTTGGTGGCACAAAGTAGTTTATTCTCACAAGGAAATTGGCCAAAATAAAGGAGCAATTAAATATTCTTCACAAGCAAAATATTGGCAATATGCATCACCTGGTTAAAATTGCTAAAAAGGCTCTAGAGATATCTCAAGCAAATATGTATGCAAATCCACTCTATTGATCTCCAAAACAAGGAACAGTAAGCTTTGTACAACTTCTCCCAAGTAGTTAATTTTAAGCACTCACCGATAAGGCAAAGATCCATAATTACCTGGTTGAAGCATGGTAACAAAAATTTTGCCTTCTTTCATAAAATCATTGCCTTCGGGAAAGTTATCAATAGAATTGTCTCTATTAATCATGCAAGCAAAGTTCCTACAAAACAAGATTAACTTCTCAAGGCGCCTTCAAAACACTTACCAGTATACTTAGCTCCACATTCGAAACTCATTACACATCTAGATTAATACAAGATATAATATCAGACAACTTACAATTACATGAAGCCTTTGCATTAGCTAAGCAAGTCACCATTATAGAGATCAAAAGAGCAATTAAATGCCTGCAACCTCATAATGCTCTAGGCCCTAATGGATTAATTGTAAATTTGTTCCATAACACCGAATTAATCACAAGTTAGATGGTCACTAATATTGTCCTTGAATTTTTCACAAAAAATAGGATGTTAAAGGAAATAAATAGGACTTTCATCAACTTGATTCCTAAAGGAAATGAGCAAGAAAATTTTTGTGATTATAGACCTATAACATGTTATAACACACTATACAAAATCATTGCCACAATATTAGCTAATAGGCTAAATGGTTAATTGTCAAAAAAAGGCCAAACTTTCGTCAATTTTTCAATTGTAGCCTAAACTTTAAGATGTAGCAATAAAATGCTCAAATTTTCAATTTTTTTCAATTCTAACTCAAAATTTAAAAAATGGCAATGTTTCAATTCTAACCTAACATTATCTGTTATTCTTCTAATGCCCTCAATTTTTTTTCTATTTGTTCTTTTAACACCTCAAACTACTCTTGCTGTAACATCCCGTTACCGATGCGATGGGCATATCGGTAATTTGGATGGATTGAGCAGTGAGTGCATTCTTAATTGAATGGCACGCATAGTTGCCTCTGCATCAGTGATAAATGAGTTGATTGCACATGCATACATAGTGACATGCATTCATGATTATTCCAGCATTTAATTGTGATTATGAGATGAACTGCGAATTTTGAAATAATTGTGTTAGATATGATTTTTGAGTTTGGGAATCAGAGTTGAGTGGAAAATTGAGTTATTAGGAATTGAGGAATAATTTGAACTGAATGATTGAATTAGTTGAATTGTGATTTGATTGAGAAATTCGGAATGATAGAGTTTGTATAGTGAATTAGAGTGAGAATTGAATGTTAGAGAATTGGAAATTGAAAATTGAGTATGAGATCGAGTGTTTTATATTTTTGAGGATTTATAGGAATTTTTCCGGAATTTTTAGAGTCATGAGCTCGGACCGTGAAATTGGCCTAAAGACTGATTTTAGATTTCCGGTACCGAAAGTGAGTGGTAAATGGCTTGAAAATCTAGATTTGTGCGTTTGAGAATTTTTGTGATGAGTCATGTGAAATTTAGAGACTGAAAGTAAATGAAATTGAGGACTATGATTTATAGGTTAAATTGACCCCTTATATATATATGGTTTTGAAATTTGGGAGAGAAGCATTTCTCCTTCTATTCTCTTCTTCCCCGTCGATGATTTCAATCTCTTCCTCCCTTGGAGATTTCCGTTGTTTCTTTCATTGTGGCTAAAGATCTGCTGGATCATTTGAGTTGTTGATGTCTAGCTTGGAGTTGGAGGCTCATCGTTGGTGTTAGAGGATTAAGAAATTTCGGAGGATTTAGGGTTAACGATCGATCAGTGATTTGGTAAGTTTATTGTGTTTAATGTTGATATTTATTGTGGTTGTTGCATTTATGGTGTTTTAATGTGTTAGATTGGGTAGTTGAATGTGTTTAATGGAGGTTTTAAGAGTATTAATGGCGGAAAAATGAGTCGGAGAGGATGAAGCCGCTCGCACGTCGCGACGTCTGTAAAGGGGCCACGCCGCGGCGAGAAAATGTGTGTTCACCGTGGCGAGCCGCGTGAGACGTCGCAGCGAGCATGTAATTTAGACGCCGCGACGAGTTATTGGTAGGCGTCGCGGCGAGTGGATGCGAGGTGTTCGCCGCGGCGAACAGTTCCACGCCGCAGCGAGCGTCCCTTTGTGCACCACGGCGAGAGGCTGTACGTCGCGGCGAGGGACAGAAATTTCTAAATGGGATTAAATTGGTTTTTAGGGCATAACTTTTAGCGTAGACCTCCAATTGAGGTGATTCTTTATTCATTATGAACTAGAGAAAGAGGTCTACAATTGTGGTAAAGATTGAGAGTTTGAATTTTGATCTGTGTGATCGTAGTTATCGTAAGAGAGTCGATTTCAGCTCCGAATGCAACCTAAGAGTTATGTTTTGTCTATTGGAGTTATAATTGAGGACTTAATGAATGAGCTTGACCTAGTGAACAGTGAATTTTGGTTATGAAGCGAGAGATAGCAGAATTGGATTAGAGCGGTGGAAATCATGATCATGCATCATACTAATTTAAATTAAGACATGTGCACTAGTGAATTCAATTGATTGAGCATCTAGTGATGAGATTCCGTTTGAATTGTTATAGAGGCACCGTTGGATCGTCAGACCACGGACATTGCTGGGACTTCCAGGCAGTAGCTCGGAAGTTACAGGTGAGTAACCTAGTT
>JANTPM010000245.1:39985853-40000150 GCA_025434745.1 Erythroxylum divaricatum | reverse complement strand
AAACAAACAGGTTGGCCATATCCATAGTTGGTATCATGTGGCCATGCGCCATGAAGGGTAAGAAAAAAATATGCAGCTGACGATCTTCACTCCCCATGTGACCTTAATTTCTCAGAATGTAGGAGAAGAAGCGAATTCAGAACAGATGATAGTCACAGATAGCTTGTACCTTGAAGGAAAGAAAATAAAGCTGATAAAGAAGCTACAGATTACTCTCTCTCAGTCTAGTTCTGAGTTCTGACTAGTTTACTACCATGAACATGATGTATATATAGGCTAAAAGGTCAACCGAAAGCCAGCGGTCAACTAAGCTTGTTTCTTATAAATAATTTCCCAACGTTAGTCGACGCCGCCTCATGCATTTAATGAAAAAGCCGCGACCGCCAAGTTTCCGTCTCCTGAAAGAACAGGAAGTAGAGTGTAGACTCGATTATGAGATAAAAGTCTCTCAAATCTTGTACTGCCAGCTTTCTTAACGTGGGCACCAAGACAAAACGTGTTTAAGTTTAGACCTACCATGAGTACCAATCTGACGCCAAGTCAGAATCGACTGCTTCGTTTGTTCCAGCTAGTGACATAATCACTTACGTAAGTTCGAACATTCAAACATTTATGAATAGCAAAACAAAATCTTTTTTTTTCTCTTACGATATTTTAAGAAAATTTTAATTATAAAAATACCTTTAAATTATTAATATTTAGATTAATTTCGGTTTGAATTAAGTAGGTATTTTGTAGAAGATAAAATTCTGACCTTAAATTTTAAATAGCTACTTATATAAAAATAATTTAAACTCATAAGTTTATTTAAATCAAGAAAATCTCTTACCAAAATACTACTATTTTAATCGGGATCAATTTGCACCGCCCTTACCTCCATCAAGACAATTTGAATTTTGATACTTACTTGTCAAGCTCATAGTAATTCGACACTTGAGAATCAAGCTTTGCTTTTTAATTAGGTCCTCTCCTGAATGTGGTTGTAGCTAAGCACCGGTCAGAAAATTTTTAAGTTTTTAAATTAAAAATTAAAAATAATATCTTTTTATAATATTATTTACTTAAATATTTTAGATTTTGAGCTTAGTCAAGCCATAGGCAGTTTAAACTTGAACCTAACTTAAGATTCTGCTTTTAAAAAAAATCTACGGTCTAATCTAAAGTCTAATTAATCTAGGCTAGACCTATTAATTATAGGTCAAATAGAATAGGGCTAAACTTGTTATTTAATGCCTTAATTAAACGCTTCCTAATGTTCTCATCTTTTACGGAAAGATAACAATACAAGCTTCTCGCCTGGTTTGACTGGTTCTAAGCATTATTATTATTATTTAAATTTATATAAAATACTTTTATATTATTAAAAATATTATTAATGAATCAAATTTTATTTTTATTTTTATTTTTAAGTAATATTTGATTATTAATATAATTTTACTTCTATTATAGAAAAAATTTTAATATTTATGTTAATTTTAAACATGAAATAAAATAAATAATTAATTATGTTATTCATAATTGAATTTCAAAAAACTAGAAATATGATAATAAAGCAACTTTTTCGTCTAGTGCTCCATTATTTTTCTTGGTTGGACTAAGTAATCAGGCGGTCATTTTTCACAAGTCTTGCAGTAGTTTCTGGCGATGTGCCTTCGTCTCTGTTACAATTATTTCACCGGATATTTCAAAAGACAATGCAGGAATAATTTGGTTCGAGAGTGTAAGTGGGTGGCATTGGCGAACCTAAAACTTGAATGAGCCTAAGAGTGCGATTGGTTCACACAAAAGAATGATAATAAGAATAAAAATGAATATAGTAAAGAATGAAATTGAATATTATCGTTACAATTATAATAGTTGATTAAGAGGAAGGAATGATTAACATTGTCATTGACAGTGGTTGGTTCGTAAAAATACTAAAAAAATAAAATTTTATTATAATTAATTTATTATATTATATTATATTTTAATTAATTATATTGTAACTAATTAATAATATTTTAATTATAATATTTTAATTAATGAATAATTACATTTTAATTACTTATATTGTAACTAATTATTTACATTTTAATTAATAAATAATAATAATATTTTAATTAATTATATTGTAATTAATTAACCACAATATTTTAATTAATGAATGAATTATATTTTAATTAATTATATTGTAGTTAAATTAATTACAATATTTTAATTAATTATAACAACCATATCTTTACATAACAATGATACCCATTCCTTTATATTAGGAGGGGAATAGGGTATTACCCAAAAATGGGTAATAAAAATAATACCTCTATAATGATACCCCCTTATCAAACTTAATTTTTCATTCTATAACTATTCTCTTTTTTTCATACCCACCAAACAAGCTCCCCCTTAAAACCTTTTTGCGATAATGGTGTTGCAGCATTTTTAACTTTCGGATGTCTTTCTTCATAAGTAACTCCATTATTTTCTTTTGTTTCTTTAGCAGTGCTATCAGGACTACCCCCATTTTGTCAATGATTTTGCTTCTCCAGAAAACTCTGCTCCACACTTCCCTTGGAAAGCTTGTATAATCATTAGATTTCATTGGTAATATTAAGCTAGTTATATTTAAATTAGATTATAATGCTTTAGAAATCATAATTTATAAAAATAAAGGCCATAGATAGCTTAGTTTGGAATTAAAACAAAAATATCATCTGATTTGCTAATCCTCAAAGAAAGAAATAAGCAAATTTTTTGAGGGAGAAATGAAAAGTTCGTAGAAAGTTACAATCCCCACTGTGAAATAGTACACTAAAACGTCTTCATTGATGTTAAGAATATAAGAGGACATTTTCAAGAAACATTTTACAGAGAGTTGCGAACCTCAATGGAGTTGACTGAATCTCCATTATCATTTTATTCGATTAATACGGATAAGGTTCCACGCGCGAGGGAGTAGTTGCCTCCTCATTCCATATCTCTACTAGAAAGCAGTTGCATGCCAGGCCTATGGAACTTCTCTCTTATTATTAGTCCCCTTTTGGGCTGTTCTCCGACTTGCACACACTTTATCAACTCTAATGTTACCAGGTTTGCCTTATGTGATTTGAAACTTTCCTCCTAAAAAATACTTATTTATCAACTTAATTATATATTCAAATTTTCAACATAATCGAATTTGTAATTCTTAATTAGGATTATCAATAGGATGAATAAATATTTTTTTAAAACTCTGAAGATGTTGACGATAAGATCTTTAACTTCTGTTTCACTTATTCAAGATCACTGAAAAACTAAGATTTTGAATGCAAACCAATAATAAGAGAATGACATCTTACAAGTTACAGAAGCTGTTGACAAGATGAGCAGATGGAGAGCAAAATTTAGTTACAAGATATTTATAGTAAATGTGAATTTTAGGAGCAAGTAAATCAGGGGATAATGACCCAAGTCTGCAAAATTCTTACTTTGTGTAGGTTTTCTTTTCTTTTTTGACATTATTTATAAATTCTTACTCTATGTAAGTTTCCTACCCTAAGGTTATACTACTATATAAACACTCCTTTGAGGGTCCTTTGTAACATGCATTAGTGTACTATTCATTAATCCTGGCGTTTGTGTGTGAGAGAGAAAACATTTGTAATTTTTGTCCTTGACATAATGCATATTTTTGGTCTCTTTTCGCCTTGTGGGTTGTTTCCCTGGCACATAGGTTTCCCAAGTAAAACTTCTTTATGTCCTACTATTTTTCTTTATTTACTTGATTGATCTCACAGCTTTCGCGACTACTACCACAGTAAACTTGTATTAGAGCAAGGTTCCTTTCGGTCAATCAACTCTTGCCGCCATGCCTCCTTCAACTAAATTCGACATCGACAAGTTCGACAAAAAATACATTTTTATTATTTGGAAGGTTCAAATGCAAGCTGTTCTTACACAACATGGATTGAAGAAAGCTTTATCTGACAGGATAAAGAAAGCTTCCAATATGTCATATAAGGATTGGAAAGAGTTGGACAAAAAACCCTTGTTCCCTATTCAGTTATGTTTTACATGTGAAGTACTCTAGGAAGTAATCCATGAGACTACCGCCGCAAGACTTTGGTTAAAATTTGAGTCTTTTTATATGAGGAAGAGTTGGACAACAAACTTTGCCTCAAAGAACGTCTCTTTACGCTCAAGATGTCTAAAGGTACACTTGTCCCATCTTATCTTATCTAATTTAACATTATTATTTATGACCAAAAAAATAATTTAACATTATTATTGATTTGGAAAATCTTAATATTAAAATTAATGATGAGGATTAAGTAGTGCTACTTGTTATTTTGCTACCGCAGTCGTATAAGCACTATAAATAAATTATGCTTTATGGTAACCGTAAAACTCTCTCTTTAAAAGAAGTTAAACTTGCTTTACTTTCTAAATAAAATTTTGTTACTTCCATTGAGAAGGAGGTTGACGGTTTAACGGTTAGAGGTAAAACTTTTGAGAAGGGAGAGAATAGTAAGAGCCATAAGAAGTCTAGAGGTAGAGATATCAATATTACATGTAAATATTGCAAGAAAATTGAACAAAAGGTCTCGAATTGTTATAAATTGAAAAATAAACTTGAAAAAGCAATTAAAAATAATGGTAATCAATCTAATTCTACTACTATGGTTGATTATAGTTCATGAAGTGATGTTTTTTGGTTGTTGAAGGCAAACAACAATCCAAAGATGAGTGGATCTTAGACTCTGGTTGTATATTTCATATGTGTCCTCACAGGGATTAGTTTGTCACCTATAAAACTACTAAGGGTGTTGTCCTTATGGGTAACAATGCACATTGTGATGTGGTGGAGAAAGGTATAATCAATATTAAAACTTGTGATTATGTTGTTAAACCCTCATTAATGTTCGTCACGCTTCTGATTTGAAATGTAACCTTATTTCACTTAGTACACTTGAGTTTTTGGGTGTAGGTACTGCTCTGAAGGTGGAGTCATAAAAGTGTCCCGAGATAATCTTGTAATCCTTAAAAAGAAAAGATATGGTACTCTTTATGTGTTACAGGGCATTACTATTATTGGTACTGCTGATATTGCCTCATCTAAGTCTCCCCAAGATGCCACCAAGTTGTGGCATTACCACCTAGGCCATATGGGTGAGAAAGGTACGCAAATCTTGGGCAAGAGGGGTCTATTGAGCTAGAGTTCAGGTAATATAGAGTTATGTGAACATTGCATCTTTAGTAAACAGACTAGAGTGAGTTTCTCTTCCCTGGGGATTCACAAGACCAAAGGTACTCTAGATTATATTAATTCTGATTTATGGGGTCCCTCTCTCTTTTGGTTCTCGAGGTAATCAAAAATATGTGTTGACCATTATTGATGATTTCTCTCGTAAGGTTTGGGTGTTTTTCCTAAACAAAAAGAATGAAGTTCTTCCCACTTTAAGGAGTAGAATACCCGATTGAGAACCAAACAGGTAAGAAAATTAAGAGGTTGAGAATTGACAATAGTTTTGAGCTCTATGAAGATGCTTTTGATGACCTTTGCAAGAAGAAAGGCATTGCTAGACACCACACTTTGGTTAGTAAGCCTCAGTAAAACGAATTTGTTAAGCATATGAATAGGACTCAATTGGAGAAATTTCGATGCATGCTTTCTCTTTCTAAGTTTAGGACATGAGTTTTGGTTTGAAGAGACTACTATTGCATGCTATCTTGTCAATCGTTCCCCAAATCGTTCTCTCGAAAGCAAAGGGCCAGAAGAAGTTTGGTCAAGTAACCCTATTGATTATTCTAATCTTCGTGCTTTTGGGTGTCTTGTTTATACTCATGTTAATGAGGACAAGTTAGGGCCTCGTGCTATTAAATGTATATTCTTAGGTTACGGGGAAGGAGTTAAAGGTTATATTGTTTATTGTCCTAATCCTAAATATTATTAGATTTATCATAATTGTGATGTAACCTTTCATGAAGATGTTATATTTTCTTCTGGGCAAGATCTTGTGTTGTCTTCTCCTTGTGAAGTTGATCAAGTTACTAAAAGGAAGAAGGTAGATTCTTCATCCCTACTACTCACCTTAAGGAGACAATCCCACTAATTTTTAAGTCTCAAGAAACTCAAATTGATGCCACTGTACAGTTTGATCCACCGCTAATGCAACCTGATTATATGTTAGTCTGAGTATGTTCTAGTGAATAGACCTAATTGTTAGTGAGATTGTAGGACTATGATTGTGATCTCTTTGCTTATGCTTTAGTTACTCAACAGGAAGTTGACACTTATTCTAAGCGAAAGAATTATTTTAAGGCTATTTCTAGTGAAAATGCTGGGAATCAGATTGGTGCTATACAGGAATAATTGAAAGTCTTCATGAGAACGAGACTTGGAATTTGGTGAAGCTTCTTAAAGATAAGGGTCCCATTAGTTGTAAGTGGATCTACAAGCTCAGAGAAGGCATCCTCGATGTTGAAAGCAAGAAATATAAGGCTCAATTTGTTGCATGTGGTTTCGATCAACATGAAGGAGATGATTTCAATGAGGTCTTCTCTCTCATTATTTGTCATATCTTTACTCACGTACTATTATCTTTTGCTGGCGCTTGAACAAATGGACGTAAAAACTGCATTCTTAAATAGTAATCTTAAAGAAGAAATTTACGTCCATAGGATTTCCAATTCAAGAAAAAGAGGACCATGTTTGTTGTTTGAAGAGATCTTTGCATGGTTTCAAACAATCTTCGAGATAGTGTTCTTAGAAGTTTGACTCTTTTATGATTTGGGTGAGGCTATTCTAAAAGTAGCTATGATAATTATGTGTACTTTCAAAAGTTCCTTAATAGTTCCTTCATCTATCTTTTGTTTTATGTTGATGACATGTTGATTCTGGTGCTTAATAAGGCTCCTGGTGATAAGTTGAAGGCTTAGTTTAGCAGTGAATTTGATATGAAAGACTTGCGTGCTACTAAGAAGACTCCTGGGATGAAAATTATTCGAGATCGTCAAATAGGAAAACTTATGCCCTTTCAAAAGAAATATATTCAGAAGATGCTTGTTAACTTCAATTTAGTTCACTGTAAGCTCGTTAATACTCTATTGGCTGCAAATCCAATAATGAGCGAAAGTTCAATCTAAATATATTGAAGAATCAGTATGATTCTGTCATCTATTGCAACAACATTCACAGTAAGACACTTGATATATTAAAACTGTGAGGCTTACTCAGTTTATCACGGGTGAGAAAATTTCAGCAACAAACTGGCAAGACAGTAGCCTTCATCACAATGGACAAAATCTGAGGAGAGAGAACTCTCCGAGTCAACGAGAAGAAAGATCTACATGTACCATATAAGATAGAAGTGTAATCAGGAAAACAAAAAACAAGAAGAAGAAGATAAAGCCTCAGCCTTCATATATGATAGACGTGTACTCATAAGCATAGAGTGTGCAAACACCTTAAATTTTCAATTCAGATAAACAAAGTCCACCCTAAGGAGTACTTGGCATATGATTGGAAAAGAAAGTTCATCTTCTGTTTCCGAAAATAAGAATGTCCATCTACATTTTCTCATAATTGCTTATTCAATAGTAAGGTTCTGGGTACAGATATCTTGGGAGCAGTCATTCCGCTTCCATTTTTTATGGCTTAGATGCTATTTTAGTAGAAGCCCACTCTCAACTAAAGGGTTGTTATTATATTTGGCTTCTTGTCAGGCTAAAATCCCTATCCAGATAAAATATTAGGAAAGTTCCAACTCGCTTATTAAGATGCATGACCTGCACCATTGATGATCAACCAACCCAGCACAAAGCTGGCGAGGAAACTATCCTGTAATCAAAATTTGATGTTATGAGAACTGGTAAAACAATATGAAGTGCTGCGAAGAACTAATTAACTTCAAATCAAACAATTCAAGAACGTTGATATGGTTAAATCATAATCAAAGTTCTACTGTGAATGTAAAGAAAATACTAAAACGTAAAATCAATTGTAGTGTTGCAGTATGCAGAAACTTTAGTTGGCTGGCCTTGTCTTCCAATACCAAAACCAGTAAAGAAGGAATCATTCCACTAACCTGCAATGGACCAATCAGCGGAACTGGCTTCAGAGTACATTCCAAAGTACAGTCCACGATGGACAATGATTTCCTCTCAAGAGAAGTTAAATCCACGGTAAAGGCTAGCCATGCCATCAGATGCTAAAGTTTTCCTATACACGTCATGACATCAATGAGCCTATTAAATTGTCAGGTTTTGGTTACAGATATATTATTAAGCAAGGAACTTTCATCAACGTTTTGAAGAAAATGAGAATGATAATTAAAAATGAAGGTCCAAATCAATGCGAGTCAAGACCAACCCATAGTTAGTACAACATGCATTGTAAGAAACACGATAAAGAAGGAAAATATGTTATTCTGTGAACACCTGCTGTTTAACAACGACAAATACGATAAATATCTTAAGCAGAGTACCAGATTATGAACTTACAGAATGAAATCAAATTATCAACGTTCTTCATTTTCTTTTTCAATCAATCAAAAGCCCGTAGACTTATCATTACAATTGCCAACATGTTATTCATCAAATATGGTAGGTAGAACCTCCTAGTTCTTGGACTAAAGTTGCCTAATACATAGCCTAATTCAAACCTACAGTAACAACAGACTCCATAGAAGGCTGATCTCTGTTCAGTCTTTCCCAATCGATTTGTCTTAGTATTGCAAATCTCTCACTTAAAGATACAAAACCAGCTTGAGGAGAAACAATGCCAGAAGTCGCAGCTTTATGAAGCAGCAGAACACTTGTACCCATATCAGGGCCATGAAGCTTCCCAGTCAACAACAATCGGAGGGGCATAAAAAGTGATTTTCCCTTGCGCTTGATAGATTTTCCAAAGCTCTTCACCCACTTCTGCCAACCGGAGTGGCCTTCTTCCAGTTCATTAAGGAACTCACCACTGTCATAAGCATTTATGAGGCTGGCTGAGATTTCAGAAAGCTTATCTTCAATGTGAGCTTTGGCGTCAGGGCTCTTTAAAGTAGCTTGTAAAGGATAAGATAGCAAGTTTGAAAGAGCTTCATCTGAATCTGTTATCAAATCAATTGCATCCTTAAGCAACTGAACTGCCTCTGTCACAAATGGTCCCTCTGATTTTGTGAGGACACCGGTACTTTTCCAACGTTCACCAATAAGACCTATTAAACTCTCGGATGGAAGAGCTCTCAAGTGCTGCCCATTCATCCACCTCAACTTGGTTGCATCAAAAACAGCACCACTCTTGTTGACTCGATCAATTGTGAATTTTTCAACAAGTTGTTCAAGGGTGAAAAATTCATTTTCCGTGCCATCACCCCAACCTAAAAGGGCGAGATAATTCACCATTGCCTCAGGCAAGTAACCCATCTCCCTAAACTGGCCAACAGATGTTGCACCATGCCGTTTGGACAACTTACTCCTGTCAGGTGCAAGTATTAATGAAACATGGGCAAAGAAAGGCATGGGCAATCCAAGAGCCTCATAGATCAATGCTTGCCTGAGAGTATTTGGCAGATGCTCTTCAGCTCTAATAACATGTGAAATGGCCATGGTAGCATCATCAATTGCGACACAAAAATTATATACAGGTTGTCCATTGCTTCTCATTATTACGAAATCTCCTAGGGTGTCCAAACTCCAAGTAACATCACCCCGTATAAGGTCATTGATTTTCAAACTCCCCTCTTTTGGAACACGAAAGCGATAAGTATACAGAGTTCCCTTTGCCAACTCTTCTTGTACTTCTTCATCTGTTGCACTGGCCCACTTCCCAGTATACACCGGAGGCAGTTTCTTTAATTTGGCAATCTCTTTCATTTTTTCAAGTTCCTCATTTGAACAGAAGCATCGATATACTTGACCAGATTCCAAAAGTTTGTCAGCATATTGCTTGTATAGAGAATTTCTTTCAGATTGTCGATACGGACCATAGTCCCCACCAATACTAGGACCCTCATCCCAATCTAGCCCAAGCCAAGAGAGATCACGAAGCAGTGCCTCCTCAGATTCTCTAGTTGATCTCTCCAAGTCAGTATCCTCGATCCTCAAAACAAATTTCCCCCCTTTGGATCTTGCAAACAGATAATTGAAGAGAGCAGTTCTGGCACCACCAACATGAAGATTTCCAGTCGGGGAAGGAGCAAAACGAACTCGAACTTTTCCTTGTTCACTACTAGCCTCAGCAGAGATGACTGAATATCTCCTCTTTTGGTTGAGGTAGGTGAGCTTCTGATACTTATTGTGAAGGGTACAACTGTAAAGACGAGATGATGACCACAAAATGGGAGAGCCAAGGCCAAAATCCCTCATTCTCATCATCCCCATCACATTGGCCATACCTTAAACCAATCAAAACAAATCACAAAAAATAACGTTACTTGTACCCAAAAATTTAGCCACTTCCCAAACTTTTTTTATCAAATCAAATCAGCAATTGTCATTTTCCCTGCAAATTTGTGAGCACTTGTAAAACTGATTATCTCAAGGGAAAACCTACAATAATGACAATATAGAATGCTTCAGACAGAAGGAACACTAAAAGCAGAGAGTTTGCAATTGTCTACAGCTCTTGTAGTATTACAACGTATTCTATTTGGCTGGTACAAAACCCGAGTTTATATTGAAAAATCCAGAGAGTTGGTTTAGCATAATCTAATTACATACAAATCTCAGACCCAGTGAACTCATCGTCAATGTATTGCTCTATACACTACGGTATTAGTCAAGAGATAACTTCGAAAACAATCAAATCGAGAAACAGAGAAAAAAAAAGATCAGCACAAGTATATCATCTAGGAAAAACACAAACTACAATGAAAGGAAAGTTAATTTTAGATTGGTCGTTGGAGTACCATTCTATATTTATATATATCAAAAAGCATACTGAATGAAAATGGAGTTAATGATGAGCAGATCTAGTAGAATAGCTTGACCTAAGTCTGCAAAACGTTGACGTACCTAATGTGTAACTGGCGATGTTCGGGGACTCTCCGGCGATAAAGACAGAGAAGGTGTGCTTTGAAATCTGCCAAAAATCCGCCATTCATTGGCGCTATCTAGTATCTAGGGTTGTGCGAATTAATTGATGTTATCCTGTGCCCAACCTTCTTCCTGATAATCGTGGAACTATTAGATATTAAAAGTTTTGAATTTATCATATTTTGAATTACAATCTAATTTAATTTAATTTAAATAAAATAATATTATTTTAATATTCAAATAAATTAAATTCCAAGTTTAAACTATTCGAATGAATTTTAAATAAAAATATTAATCTAGTGCTAACTTTAATAGTAAGACATATAAATACGATTTAAATTCAATTTGTTCACTTTTGAATTACTTATTTAGAATATTAAAAAGTGTTATAATCGGACAACTTATTTTGTACGGCATATTGAATTCCATTATAAACAAGTAGTATTTGAGTTGAGGGAAAAAAAAAAAGTTCAAGTCAAACTGATTCTTCTTCTTCTTCTTCTTCAGCACCATCATTATCATCATCAATACCTAATTGAAATCTCATTGAGACGCGGGATTTATGGAGGTTCGATAATATATAGTCTTATTTCTATATAATAGAGTGAAATTGTTTCCAATAGATCCACATGCAATGTATTATAAATATATTATAAAATTAAAAAATATGTGCATACATATGCCAAATAAAAGTGATAAAATAAAATAAGTAAATAAATCCAATAAACATAAAAAAGAAATAAAATAACTAAATGTATAAATACAAATAAATAATAAATAGAAACAACAGTAACATTAATAATAAAAATAGATAAGGCAATACAAAAATAACGTACATATAGAACATTTCAAAGATTAATAATAAATAGTAACATAAGAATGCATACCAAAAAAGACTCGTACAAGAGTAAACTTTAACCAGACCAAACGGAAATAAGACATGTATATGAGCAACTTCGCCCATGCCCGTCACCATTATGCTAAATAGGAAACTAACTAAGCTAAAGTAGATAGGAGGTAAATACTATGCAATAACTACATAATACATATATTCATATACCCTACAGCTACAAGATTGTGAATGCTCTCTTTAAGAGATATCTTTTACCCGTATCTTATTATGTCAAAGTTTTCTATTACGGACCAAGTCCTCGATAAGATTCAACAGTGCCATATTATTCTTGATCACTTCCTTTAAGTTCTTTTTAGGCCTTCATTTTTTCCTTTTATAGTCTTTAAGTATCATTTTCTCTCATCATCTCACTAGAGCATCAGAGTGTTTCCTTTTAGCATATTCAAATCATCAAAACTTCGTCTCTCGCTATTTTCTATTAATACTAGCCACCTTTAATTTGTTTATTACTATAAGATTCTTAACCTTATCTCTTCTAATAAAGTTACATATTCACCAGAGCATCCTTATCTCCATCACCTAAAGCTTATTATTGTGTATTTGTTTGTTGGGCCAACACTTCGCCCCACATAAAATGGTTGGCCTAATTGTCAAGTGATATGATGTACCTTTAAGCTTTAGTAGTATCTTCTTGTCATATAAGACCCTTTATGCATTTCTCTGTTTGAGCCACCATGATCTTATACAATGTACTATATCTTTATTGATCTCTTTATTGCTTTAGATGATAGACCGTAGGTACTTAAAACACCCCTTCTGCAGTATAATCTTAGATCCAATTTTTAAATCCACTTTGGTACCCACCTCATGGCTCAAAATTTTGGATTATAAGTACTTACTTTTAGTCTTGCTCATTTTAAAACCTTTCGACTCTAACGTTTCTTTCCAACATTCTAGCTTGACGTTGACCCCTCTCTTATTTCATCCACTAAGACAATATAGTCAGTAAACAACATACACCAAGTGATAAGTTATTAATTTACATATCAATTTGGAATATTTTTTGGATCATATTGGATGGATATAGTCTTGAGTATGGTGTTTTTATATTATTTTTGGAGGTTAGGAGATGTGGAGCCATTTTGGAAAAAAAGAAGCAAAAATTGTCTAAATTGGAGAAGGAAACTTAGCTGAAAATGAAGCACGTCAGTGGAATCCAGTAGAGCCAAAACGACAATCCAGCAGACCAAAACGCACAGCAGTAGAGAGAACAACGTAGCATAGCTAGAGAAAAGAGATGAAACAAAAACGCTCCATTTATTCACAAAGAAAAGTAGCATGACTTGGGTAGAGAACCCTCCATTCACTCACAAAAAAAGCCAGCCTTTATTTACTTTCTGCCACCACACCCATTCACTGCAACTCCACTCACCAAAGCCTCCACTCATGGTCTCTCCATGCATGTAACCCCCATTTCAACAGCACAGCCCCCACTCCATGCACAAGAGCAGCCTCTACCTTCGATTCATACTCCACTCACTCCACGCATCAACAAAGCCCTCACCAACGCAACAACAACGTAGCCTCCATTCACCAGCCAACACGCAACCTCCACACAACAACATAGATTCACGCATCAGCCTCCAAAGAATCTGCCACTCACGCACAAATCATCCCATCCACTATAAGACTGCAACGCAACAGTCTCCTCTACAACCTTCCACAGACATGCAAGCTACTTGCTTTCGCTTCACTACTCACCAATTATGCAGTCTCTTTTAATGCTAAAGAAGCAGCCTGTCTCTACTCATGGACTGACGCAACAGCCTTCATCACTACTCACCAACGTAGCCTCCATTCACCATCCACCGTAAAACAACAACATAGCCACGCTAGGAGACTGGATACGTCGCTGATTTCTGTAGCTGTTTGGGAGCTTTGTTCTTCAATTATATTTGATCCCTTCATGAATTTATTTAGGGTCTATGCTTGTGGATTGCTTGGAATGATAATTTGTGGCTAGAACTTTAATTTCTCTTAGGATTTGATATTTTGTTAGTGCTTTAATATTAAAATTTTCTGAATTCATGACTCAATATTCATATACTTGTTGATTTTTTCTTGGGTTTATTTGTTCTTCTTTTGGATTATTGGAAATGGCTTAGTATAAATTCACCTTTGGAAAAAGGGGATTTTTGCTAAATGATTAAAGAAAAATTTGGCTAGGATTTTCTTGTGAGTTAGGAAACCCAAAAAACTTAGGAGGTAAAAATTGAAGGTTTGAGTGTGAAACTTAAGAAACCCTAGGAAAAACTTAAGTAAAGGATTATTAAGTGATGTCTAAAGTGGATAGATTAATTCACCTTTGGGAGGAGAGGATTAAGTACTCTTAAAATTCACCTACAAGGTTAGGATTGTTCATTTGTGGAGGATAGCTAATTCAATATTAAAGTTGACAAAA
>JANTPM010000245.1:39971423-39981451 GCA_025434745.1 Erythroxylum divaricatum | reverse complement strand
CAAGATCTCACTAAAATTTCAAAGATTGAAAACATCTCTTACCTTAAACTCTTCATCAAATTTCGGATTTATTGGCTCATGTTGGAGCTCTTGAGCTCCTCCCTCTTTTCCCCCTTGAAGCAACTCGAAAAATGCCTCTTGAAACCCATGGAAAACCGAAACCTAACCTCTCCTCTTGTTCTCCACCGACGCATCCCTCTTTCTCTCTTCTCTCTTCGTTTATTTCTTTTCTTTCTTTTGTTTTGAAACCATCGTGCTTCATTCCCTCTTCATACGACAGCCCTTCAATCTTCTTTTTAATGAATGGTAAATGACCAAAAGACCCTTGCCTATAAGCCTTCTAACAATATAACTTAAGTGAACTTCCTAATTTGCCCTTCATTTAGCCTTTTAAAAAAAACTGTCATCTTGCCTCCTTAATTTGAGCAGGAAAATGAAATAATTTGGTAATACTTCCTTCTAGAGAAGTGTTCCTCTATGTCTAACGTTTCCAGCAACATTAAAAATGCTCAAATCGGTTCAGAAACGAAGGAGTTATGGCCAAAATACTTTCAGACTTGAACTTAACCACGACTGCACCTTACGCCAAACTTCTCTCCAGAAATTGAACACCTTAGAGGCTAAATTATACTTCTATCCCTTCACATGATTTGTAGCCCCATGTCTCTATTTTATTTTACCTCAAGAATCAATTCAATTGGATCTCTAAAGATGCCGAATTTTGCAAAATACTGAACCATATTCAGAAAATTATCTAACTCATAACCTTAAACCAATCCTCTCACTTAGGTTCAAACAATCTCTTTCCATTTAATCTCCTAAAATTAATAATTTCCCATGAAAAAGTAGCTAATTTTCTTAGGAATCCAACGCTTCAAAAACTAAGTCAATCGGATGTCGAACGGAGAATTTATAAATAAAAGATTGCAAAAGGGTCAGATTGGAAGCAAAATAACAGAACTTCAAATCTATTGATAAAATCGAATTTTCCAAAAATCATAACTCTTGATACCGGACTTCAAATTTGACAAATTTGGTATCAATAGAAAGCTCAAAGAAAGCTCTAAAACTTTCATGAAGGACAGAAAAATCAATTTGGCCTCTAAGAATATCCAAAACCACTTCAAAGTTTCTATTCACTAATGATCATACTAAACAGTACAACAACTTGTAAAAATCATAACTCCACATTCCATGGTCCAACAATTCTATACTTTACCTCAATGGAAAGATAAAAACCTGTTCTAAAACTTTCCTGGAGAACTTAAAGGTAATTTTAACCTCTAACTAGGTCAATTTTTTAGTCAAAGATTATGTCCTGTTATTGTCATCCTATATAATATCCAAACTTTCAAACTTCATATCTTCCAATTCCCAAATCCAAAAATTGCATACTTTATAGCGTCGAAAAGATTAATAAACAAGCTACAACTTTTACGTAGACCACTTACTCCAATTCAAACCAAATCCATATGATGAGTGGCCTCAAAGCCGAATATATGCAAATGTACACTTATGGACATTTTTACAAAACAAAGCAAAATAACAATTAACTTTGACTGATCATAACTTTTACTCCTGATATCAAAAAATATCAAACTTTATGGCGACAGAAAGCTCTTGACAGAAGCTACAAGTTTTATGAAGATCCTTTTCTCCAATTCTGTCTAAATCAAAAAGTCAACTCTCAAGTCAAACTTTCTATATCTAAAAGTCAACTTTCTTAATTCTCCAAATTTTCACACTTTTACTCTTTATTTCTTGATTTCCAACTTCTATTTCATTCTTCTCATTCACTCTAACTTTTTATAACTCAGAAATTTATTCAAATCCCAAATTTATTCAAATTCTACATTTATCAAAATCAAACAATTCTTTCTTCATCACTTTCCTTTAAGTATAAGTTACGTCGATACCATAACATAAACACAAAAAAACTCATTTATTTTCAATTATTATTTCTAAATTTCACTTAAAAATCAGGGTCCAACACATCCACATCATAATTCAGAACATAAAAGAGTAGTCGTTTGCATATAACTTACACATCAAATATAGCCAAGCTACAAGAAGGAATTGGAGACTTACTTAAATAACCATTATCATTTGCAATCCTTGATGATGTAATAATAGTTTAATATTAATCCCTATAAGTTATTTCCTTGTAAATAGTATGCCACTTTATAGTAAGGGCTTCTTATACTAATTATATTAGTATTAGAATATGTAAGGAACATAAAAAAGGTATACACATGTTACCTTACTTGCTAAACTTTATATTTCATCTTAATAATATAATCTATCATTAATTTTTCTAAAATTGCTTTTTTGTATTAATTTTCATATTAAATAATAAATATGTTTTATAAAATAAGATATTTTAGGATTTATCACGGGTCAAATCTAGGTGAAAAAAACTTTAGATGTAGGATAAATCAAATTACAAGAATATTAAAAGATATTTATTTATTTAATAGTTAGTATCTTAAAAGTTGTACTATTAATTACATAATTGCTAGAAAATTGGTTAAATTTGTTCTTTCAATAACAAGATAAAAATATTTAATAATTCTTTACAACCTTTGTCTTTCTTTTAATCATAAAATGTAAGAGGAACACGTGCTTTTCACAAAATTAGTTGAGTATATCTTCATTTGCTTTAACTTTTCATTGTAAAATCATGGCATGAGTGTTGAGTAGCTCTATAGACTTAATTATGGCAAATGAGAAGCTTAAAGTGAAAGTGAGTACATTCTTTAAAATGGTTTTTAAGTAGTTAACTAAATAAAGGCTAGTAAAAAGGTACCATATTGAAAAGGAGAGAAGAGATTAAGGTGCTTATTTATACATAACTACTTATTAACTCCTAAATAATTTCTTTTTAGATAATTGAGTCAAATAGGCCTGAAGTGAATATGTTATTTAGCCAATTTAGACTTATTTTGTTATTGATAGTACATTACTGAATTTTACACTATAATGTTAGACTAAGGATAAACTATATACAAGTTAGTGGGTTTATAACACCCAGTGATGAGAAAAGAGCATACCATAACAAACTTTCAGTTATAGGTGTATAGGATTGAATTTTCATATATTTAAAAAGAGGGAAGAATTTTATATGGATCTAGATATGAATTTTGACTAAAAATATAATAAGCCTTAAAATAGTACATCACAAATTCAATCTTAGCATTTAATTAACTACTTTTTCATTATAAGTTTTCTATACATGAAAAATATGCTTATCAATGATAATTTTTTTTTAGAAGTCGAACACATAAAATTAGTAAATCCTCATAATTATAGTAATGTTTAAAAGGATCAAACCTTAATTTTATGACCATGTCAACAAAAACAAAGCCACTAAAAAAATAAAAATTGAGAATGCCAAACTTCATAAGATGAACAACCTTAACAAAGGTTAGTAATAATGGAGAAGGAACACAAATGATTAAATTGGGAGGGATTATGTGTAGGAACAAAAATATAACACTCTTGATGGACCTTGACGTAGGTATACATATTATAAACAAATTCTTCAAAAGGAAAAATCAAAGGTAAAAAAAGGAAAAGTTATGAACACCTAAAATTCATTGTAAGCATGGTATAAAATACCACGATGAACCATTTTTTAAATGAATAAAACAAAAGAAAAAATTATTGGAAAAAAATGAAATAATAAAAACAAGAACTAGTGACAATCCAAGACTAGAATTAATAATATAGCATCTATTCCAAAAAAAATCAACAACTCTTATATGCAAACATTTCGTCGAACACATGGTACGCAGAAAATTTTCATCCCTAACTATTAACAAATTGACAACATTTTTCTATTATTTAGCATCATGTCTAGTAGTTTACACAAAAAAACCCTAACACAATAATAACGAAAACCAATGGAGCCAACCCATCTTTAACAACTAAGTCCATATTTTGAAAAAATTTCATCCACGGACGACACCGACACATCGAAAGCAAATGAGTTAGGAGAAGACGACCTTACCTTCACAAAAACCACCAGAGAATATGACCCTTAATGCCTGAGACGCAGTAGCTTGATGGAGGGCGAAGGTCAGACGACGTCGAGTTGTGGGAGCCATAGCCAAAGGAAGAAGAAGGAGATCACGCGCTAGGTCAGAGAGGGGGAAGATGGGTTGGCTTTTAAGTTTACCAAAACAACGTCGTTTTGGTTAACTTCAATAACGTTATTTAAGCTTACCAAAAAGATTTCGTTTTGGTTTAAACCAAAACAACGTCATTTTGGCTAACATTAAAGCATCCGTTATTATGTGAGACGACATCGTTTATCTCTCAACCATACGACCATGTCTTTGTTAAAAACGATGTCATTTTAGTTCGCAAGAAAACGTTCTCCCTATTGTAAAGAAATGACGTCGCTTTTTCCCCAATAAAAAATGACGTTGTTTTGTGACAATCATTAACCTTCAGGAAGACAACACTTTTACCGATGTCAGATATTTTTGTTGCCAAAATCTTGTCTTTCCCACGGTAATATTACCGACTGATATAACAAGTCAGTATTTTTTCGTCACAAAATTTGCACAATTATCGACAGACGTATTTTTTCATCGCTAATTCCGATAAAAAAATTTTCGCCACTATTTTCCTCCATATTTAGTGACGAATATTGTTACCATCACTAAATTAGTCAACTTCAGTGAAGAAAATATACTTTCCGTCACTAATGTCTAACGGTTTCGTTTCCGTTGCTGAATTTCCGTCATCACTCCACAGTTTTCTTGTAGTGAATGTAGCTTCAGAGATTTCCAAGAGGCATTTATAACTTGCTTCTATATTTTCTTATTGGATAAATTTTCACGAGCCTTTAAGGAAATGATAGCTTTCAAGTTTATAACAACCTTGGCCTTTGAGGTAGTGGTAGTTTTGGGGTCTAGAACATGGATAGTCTATGAAGCTATAAGATATTATAATGAGGAGTTAGGCAAGTTACGATAGGGAGATAAAGGAAAAAACTCCCTAATAGGGTGTTTGGTTCACTTGCTGGAATAGATAAAGAATGGAATGGTTATTCTTAGGAATAGAATGGATGAGGAATAGAATGAAAGAGGTATTGCTTAGTTTAGTTTACTTAAGAATTTGTAATGATGATATATGCCAATGTTCGGTTTGAAAACAAAAAATTTGAGATGACAAAAGAATAACTAACAAAAAAACTACAATATCCAAGTGAATCATTTATATATGTATTTATGCTCTTTTCATAAATATACAATGAAAACCTCTATAAATACCATAGCCTATTTTGTAATAGACAAGATGAAATAAAATAAATTTTCTTTTCATTCTTCATTTTGTAGTCTCTAATTTCTTAACAAAGTGGTATCAAAACCTTATTTCTTAAAGTACAAAGAAGAGTTTTGTGAGTAAAGTAAGCAATGGAAAGTAATGGACTTACTTGCTTCCAATTTCCTCATCCTACAAAAGAGAATTATGAGAAATAGTGTCTACATATGAAAGCTTTGCTTGACTCTAAACATGAACGAGATGTTGTAGAGAAAGGCTATGAGAACCTTCAATACAAAGAAAGCTTATCTCAAATATATATATATATGTTTTGTCCAAGGTAACAAAGAAGGATCAACAAGCTCTCAATCTCATCCATCAATGTTTGTATGATTTAATGGTTGAGAGGGTAGTCAATGCTACTTGTTTGAATGAAGCATGGAATAATATAGAAAAGCCTTTTCAACATGTTGATAAAGTAAAGAAAGTGAGACTTTAAAATCTAATAAGGAATTTTGAATTTTAAAGCTGAAGGAATTTGAATCAATTTCGGATTATTGTGCAAGAGTGACGGTGATTGTAAATCAATTAAAGAGATATGGAGACAAGATATAAACTGTTATTATAATGAAGAAAATTATTCATTCTTTGACTCCCAAATTTGATTATATGGTTAAAATCCATGACCATTGAAGAATAAGAGGGATCATTACAAGCCTATGAAGAAAAGATTAAGAAAAGATAAGCTTAGTCATTAGAGCAAGTTCTCAAACTTAAAACTATTTTAAAGAATGGTAAAGGAAAAAAGAATCAATTTAGAGGATATGGACGAGGAAGAGGAAAATGTCGTAGTTATGGCATATATGAAAGAGGAAGAGGGAATGGAGACAACAAAAACAGCAAAGAGAGAAATCAACAACCATGCACAAAGAGGGAATAGAAGAATAAGAGGAAGAAAATGAGGCTAATATGTAAATATAAATGAAAGGAGGTATGAAAAGACTAAAGTTGAATGTTTTAATTATCATAAAATTGGTCATTATTATTGAGAATGTTGCAATGTCACTAATAATATTGAAGAAAAGACTAATCTTATTGATGACAATCAAAAAGTTGTTAACTGGCAAGGAAGAAGAAAATGATATTAATAGTATATGATAATTGAATAATGGTGCAAGCAATCACATATATGGATACAAAGGCAAATTTGTAGATCTTTGAGAAGATGAGAGACAATGCTTCATTTGGAGACTTTCAAAATTTCAAATTAAATGAAAGGTTCAATTTTCATATGTTTCAAATATGGTTGACATAAGTTGATCACCAATTTTTATTATGTGCCCAATTTAAAAAGAAATATTTTAAGCTTATGTCAACTCCTAAAAAAGGGATATAAAATTCTCATGAAAAATAAAATTCTTTGACTTTAAGATCAAAATTCTAATTTGATTTCTAAAGTGGCTATGCCAAAGAATAGGATGTTCAAGTTGAACATCAAAACAATGGAGCAACTTGTTTGAATGTTGATTTCCAATAGGCATAATGGTGTTGGCGCATGATATTCCACTTAAATTTTTGAGCTGTTAAGGTTATGGAGGAAAAAAGTTGGTAAAAAAGGACACCTTCAATTAACCATCCTAATCAATTATATAAAACATATTTTCTTGAAAAGCATGCCAAGAAGAGTTTTCCTAAAGAAGCAACATCCAAAGCATCTAGTCCTCCTAAATTTATGTACACTATATATGTGGATCAATCAATACACCTTTACTTGGAAAAAAAATCGTTTTACTTTTAACTGATGATTTTAGTATCAATACTTGAGCTTATCTTCTTGAGAAAAAATCATAAACTTTTGTTGCTTTTAATAATTTTAAGATGTTTGTAGAATAAGAGAGTGGCTATAAAATCAAAGCTTTGAGATCCAATCGAAAAGCTAAATTTTACTTACAAAGAATTCAGTGATTTTTATGCAACTCATGATATTCATCATCCTTTGACAATTCCTAGATCATCATAACAAAATAGAGAAATTGAGAAAAAGAATATGACCATACTTAATACGGCAAGATGCATGATGACAGTTGAAAATATGAAGGAGTTTTGGGGTAAAATTGTTCCTTGGTAGTGTATTTATCTAATTGCTCTCCAACATTAAATGTCAAAAACCAAACTAAACCCTTCAAGAAACACATATCGGAATAAAACCTAATGTCTATCATTTGCAAGTTTTTAGAAGCATAGAGTACGCTCAAGTGCTACACCAAGAAAGATCCAAACTTAATGATTGAAGTATTAAAATTTGGAAATGATTCACATTCCAAAGGCTATACAGAATATACAATCAAAACAATGACAAAGTGGTAATGAGTCAAGATGTTGAATTTGATGAAAAAAGTTATGTAGAATTAGGAGGCTTATTAAGAGAAATTATAATTTACTTATATATTTTGGAGAAGAAGGAGAACAAGAGACCACAATACTTATACAAGTAATAACTCCACCTCCTTTACCACTTTTGTTAACTCATAAAGTTTAAGTGAAAGGATAAGCTAGGAAAATGAAAGTTCTAAGGGATATTTATGCAAGATCTAATGAAGTTATTCTTGAAAATGATGAATTTTATTATCATCTTGTAAATAATGAGCCATTAAATTTTGAAAAAGTCATAAAAGATAAAAGAAGGAGGTTATCCATGCTTTTTAACTTTTAAGGTTGTTGATTATTATGAATAGATTTGTTTTTTAATGTTTATGATATATGATGTATTGTCATTTTTGCAATAGAGGATAGCTTGATATGTCCCGGCTCTGCTTCTGTTTTTACTCCGAAATAAAAGTCAGTTGGAGCATTTGAAGATTTGTAACAAAGAGTTAATCTTTGCAGCAAGCATTTGATGATGGCCTTTTGGAGGAGGTGGTTCTGCGTCATCTTAGTGCTGATGATGGAGATACTGTGATTGCTAACTATATCAGGTTTTTCCAAATTTGTTTAAAGCTTCCATTGACGAAGGGGTGTTTAAATAGCAGACTGTTTGATTTCCTTAGTAGGTTTTGTTCAAGGGTATATATACAGTGATATGTCGTACATAACTAAGGTTATAGGGTAAAACTTAAGACAAAGAATAACTTGGTTATTGACGTCACAAAGTCTTCCCAATTTTTTCTGCAAAATATAAGCATCCATATTGTGAAAATGAAATAGATACATGTCATGAATATTGAATGGTTGCTTGTTTATTATTTTATTGGGTGGTTTTAGGGATTTGAATTTTGATCCAGATTTTCATTTCTGCAATTGTTAATGGAGTTCGAATATTTTGTACAAAATTAAAAATTTTAAAAGGATATACAAAAGGACCTTCTCCAATTGATGAATGAGTATGTAGTTAGTAGAACTTTCAATAAACAGCTACTTAATTAGAGACACGTGAGATTAATCAACTATCATAATTATAATGCTTTCAATAGATTCTTGATTAGTGCAAATTGACCTCGCTTCATCATAAAGCATGTTAATCTTATTAATGTCTCTTCTAGCTAAGATGGAATGGAAGAAGAATTTCGAATGGGTATCCACCCCAAATATCTTTAAATGATTCATTACCAACTGGAGTTTATTCATTAGTTGGCAAGCTTTGCATCCTCTTATTTCCCTCTACTACTTTCTTCTGACTAATTGCTCAAATCCCATTCTGTCGATCAACCTATTGAAGAATCTAAATGGTGCTCTACTAATTTTGTTGGACTTCATTCCCTATATCTCCATCCAGGTATGATCTAAGCATAAGGGTACATTGTGGATATTCAGGTAAGAGCATTTGCTCTTAGCCTGCCTTTACGCTTTGATCAGCTAGACTTTCTCCTTGAGCTTGTAACCAATTTGAATCCCAACATGATTCTTTCTAATTAAAATTAAACTTCTAATTACAGTTGAAGTTTAACTCAGTTATAATTATAGTTCAATCTTAATAAAACCAAATATTTAGTCCCTAAAATTTCTCAAAATTTAAAATTAAGTTCAAGTTAATTTAAATTAAAAATTCTTTTTTAAACTATCCATATGTTTCTAATAAGTATAGACTCTAATTCTAATTCATAATAAAACTTAGATAAAATTTAAACTCTTTTAAACTTATCTTTAATTTTTTTAATTAAATAATTTATAATCATAGATTAAGATTAATGTTTAATAACATACGATGACCATTCAAATATTAGGAATATCAAAATAGTTTTATTTAACCTACCCATACATGGTTATAAAGTATAATTTAATCATTTCATCATCTAATCTTCCAATCGAGCATAAAGTATGGAATCAATATCCAAAATCTAATCATATTTACTATTACTGATTAGTAATTGATATTTGAAAACACTTTTTCAAATTTTAATTCACTCTGGTCATAAACTTACTTAAATAGCTACTAATAAAGAATAGTAAAGCACTCTCCCTAATTACTTTTGAGTGAGAAATCCTTTTTTTTGACTTACTTAATAATCATCATATAGTTTATACTATATTCGAGTACAACCGATTGAGCTATCTTAAATATAATAGGTTATAAGTAGCATCATAATATAGTAATTCTTATTTGAGATTCCTTGGTAATCTCAAGTCTAAGGATCGATTATACAGCTATCACAATAATCAACAAAATACAAGTAATATATTTCATTTAGGATCTTTAGGGTAGTTAAGTGAAATAAGTCTCCAATAAGTACCCATGTGTTATTTAAGTATCTACATAATTT
>JANTPM010000245.1:39953703-39967843 GCA_025434745.1 Erythroxylum divaricatum | reverse complement strand
TAATTAATATATTGTAATTGATTAATTACAATATAAGTAATTAAAATATGATTAATTAATTAATTAAAATATAATAATTAAAATATTTTTTTATTAATTAATTACAAATCATTCCTTCTTCTTAACCAACCATTATAATAATAACAATAATATTCGTTCTCATTTCTCACTATATTTATTTTCATTCCAAACAGTGTAATTGAATTCATTTATATTATTACTGAGTTTGTTCGAAACAGTGTAAATTGAATTTAATTCAATCTCATTAATGTAATTAAATCCAATTCGTTAATGAATTCAATTCAAAGCTTTCCAAACAGCCTGTAAGAGAAACCAATCCTCTTCAATTTATGCACAGTAATGTTTGTAGATAAATCAATCTATCTTTATTCAGTAAGAAAAAATATTTTGTTTATTTTTTATTAATGATTTTAGTGGGAGAATTTGAGTTTATTTTCTTGAGCAAAAATCACAAACTTTGGTTGTTTTAAGAATTTTAAGATGGTCGTGGAAAAGTAGAATGGCTACAAAACCAAACCTTTGAGATCCAATCGAGGAGCTAAATTTACTTACAAAGAATTAAGTGACTTTTGTGCAACTCATAACATTCATCATCATTTAACAATTCCTAGATCATCATAACAAAATGGAGTAACCGAGAGAAACAATACAACCATCCTTAATATGCCTAATTAGTTTTGGATTGAAATTGATTCTTGTGCAGTGTGTTTATCCAACTCTCCAACATCAAATATCAAAGATCAAACCCTTCAAGAAACATAGATTGTAATAAGGCCTAATGTGTATAATTTGCAAGTTTTCAAAAGTGTAGAGTATGCTCAAGTCCCATACCAAGAAAGATTCAAGCTTAATGTTGAAGAATTAAATGTCTTTATTGGATATAATTCACATTCCAAAGGCTACAAATTGTATAACCTAGACAATGACAAAGTGGTGATAAGTTGAGATGTTCAATTTAATGAAAAAAGTTATGTGGAATTAGAGGCTCATGAAAAGAAAAATTATAATTTACTTCCATTTTTGGAGAAGAAGAAGAAGAAGAAGAGACCACAATACTTATACAAGAATTACTTATGTTAACTTGTGAAGAAAATTCAAGGAAAATGAAAGTTATAAGAGACATTTAGGCAAGATCTAACGATGTTATTCTTGAAAATGAGGAATTGTATTGTCTTCTTGTAGATAATGAGCCATTAAATTTCGAAAAAGTCATACAAGATAAAAGATGGAGATTAGCCATGCTCTTTAAGATTGTTGATTTTTTTTATTAATAGACTTTTTCCAATGTTTATTATATATGATGTATTGTCATTTTGCAATAGAGGATTGCTTGTGATGTCCTGGCTTTCCTTCTGTCTGTACACCGCAATAGAAGACAGTGTGGAGCATTTGAAGATTTGTGACAAGTGTTAATCTTTGCAACATGCATATGGCGATGGGTGTTTGGAGGAGTTGGTTCTGCGTCATCTTGGTGCTGAGGATGGAGAGACTGTGACTGCTAAATATATCAGGTTTTTCCAAATTAGTTTGAAGTTCCCATTGACGAAGAAGGTATATATGTTTAAATATTCTGCAGGCTGTTTGATTTCCTTGGCAGCTTCTGTTCAAGGGTATATGGTGATATGCCGTATGCAACTGAGGTAGACCCGAGACAGAGAATAATTTGGTTGACGACGTCCACCATCCACAAAGTCTTCTCAATTTTTCCGCATAATACAACCATCCATCCTGTGAAAATGAAATAGATGACAAGTAAGGCTCTCTCTTTCAGGAGGTCTTGAGTTCGAGTCACGACAACGAAGGAGAAATAAGTATTATTCCTATTGATGATCCTCTAGCTCCTTAGGCACAGCTCCTTAATCGGATCAATTACGGACGTCTCGTTTCCAGCGGCAGTATGGGAGTTGGAACTACTAAGGAACTTGGGGGCTGATGGGAACCTAATGCTGAGCAAAGGGGAGGCCAGCGATCAATCATCAGCTGAACAATCAAGTACGTGAAGACTCCTTATGCGTAGACGTGTACAGGCGACGTAGGAACCTAAGGGGTCTCGGAGTTTCCAGGTTTACCCCCTCTAGGGCTCTTGGGGTGGGGCCAACGATCAATCATCAGCTAAACAATCAAGTATGTGAAGACTCCTTGTGTGCAGACGTGTACAGGCGACGTAGGAACTTGAGGGATCTTAGGATTTTCAAGTTTATCATCTCTAGAATTCTTGAGGTGGGGTCTTAGAAGATTAGGATTAGTCCGACTAAGCTGAGATACCTAATGTAATAAAAAAAAAGAAATAGATAGATGTCGTGAATATTAATGGTTGCTTGTTTTTTATTTTATTGGGCGGATATAGGGATTTGAATTTTAATCAAGATTTTCGTTTTTGGAATAGTCAATGGAGTTTGAAAATTTTGGACAAAATTAAAAATGTTAAAGGAGTATACAAAAGAACCTTCTCCAGTTGGTGAAGGAGTATGTGGTTAGTTGAACTTTTCATTAAGCAGCGAAGTTAATTAGAGACGTGAGATTTGATAAACGATCATAATTATAATATTATGCGTAAACTTCATCTTTACGGACAGGCTTGCCTTGCGTGTCGTATGGGCTTGGTTTTCATATAAAAAAATTAGGGTGAATTAAATTCGATTCATATCAAACCAAATTCCAATATAATACAAGTCTAGTTATGGCCAATACTTACGTACCACTGTTACTACTTAGGGTTTTTTTGTGGTAGAAATAATTTTTTAAAATATCTTATTATTAATTTTTGTAATTTTTAATATAAATTAATAATTTAATATAATTATTTTAATTTAAATTACATTTGGTATATTCAAATTGAATTTAAGAGTTAAGTTAAAACATTTTATTAATAATATTTTAATAATTTACATATGATTTATGTGTTACGTATATTTTATGGACATTTTTAATAAAATGTAAAGAATAAATTTTTTTACAGGTTACGTATGTTTTACTGATTTTTTTAATAAAATGTAAAAGAATAATTTTTTTATAAAAAATTAAAACTTAGTCTACAACATAAACTTGTATCTTTTACCCTAAATTCATTTTTTAAAAAGTAAAGGAAGAGAAAGAAGCCGAAAGGCTTGGATTTGGCTTTAGTTAGTGACTTAGTGCCTATTTGTTTTAGCTAGCTTTTCGAGGCCAAATAAATACTTTTTTTTAATCGCAAAAGTTATTTTTTAAAAAAAATGAGTATTTGACTGTAAAATTCAAAAATATTTTTTTCACATAAATGACTTTTTTGGAAGTTAAAATACAGCTTTCTGAGAATTTCAAATTTGGAGCTTTTCAAAAAAAGTACTTTTTTAGGTAGACTTTTTATATCAATTAATGAGTCTATTTTTTGGTCCCCTTTACTTTTATGTTTTTACACATAATTCTCACAATACACACAAACACATCTTCATATTTATTTTGATATTTATATAATATTATTTAATTTTTTATATATTTTAATATTTATTTTTTATATTAGTTTTACTTATATTATAATCCATGTAAAAGATTTGGTTAGATATATTTTCGTTTATGTTTCATATGGTTTAAAATTACATAATAATTAATATATTGTGCTTTGCATATTGTTTAATATATTTTAAATAATATTTATATGCATGAATATTTTTTTATTACAAAATAAAATATAGTTAAAATTAAAAATGTTCTTTATTTTTATATTACCAAACAGTCTATTGTATGAAACTCTTTAAAAAAAACTTTTTTTTAAATAACAGTGAACTGACTTCTTAGAAAAACTCTACTGACAAAAATTCTACTGATATAAGCTCATCTAAACAAACACTTAATAGTTGTGGTTCCTTATTTCTTTTGGGTGTCTTAGGCAATGTAATTAATTTCATATGAAACTAGCATCTTCGGCATTGGTCCTGTGTACAAGTCAATATGAAAATATGGAAATATTTGTATAAGTTGGTTCAATTTCAATATAATTTAGGCATTGTCAATTTATTAAAAAAAACAAATGCATCAGAAAATTTGGGTTTCAAAGTTGTAATTGTTTATGTGAGTTATTCAATTTCAATGTAATTTAAGCATTTTCAATTTTAAAATTAACGCATTAAGTTGTTAATTTGTTAAATAATTTATATGAAACATATAATTTACTAATTATTGCTTGTATATAAAAAGTGTTTAACATATGATTACTCATTTCAATATAAGATTTAATATATGTAAATAGGTTAAGAAAGTTAATTGTTTGCATTTCTATATTGTTTATTGGTGAATTGTGTTGAATTAAATTGAATTGTGTAGTGCATGTTAACTCTTCATTGTGGAGTTAATTTGAGTAAGAAACTAAGAATGTTGATTAAAATTGGTAAATGAAAGATTGTTAAATTAAAATTGGGAATTAAAATTTTAGTAACATTGTTGATTAAAATTAGTTAAGAAAACAAAATTACAAATTGAATTGTATAAGTAAACAAATTATATTAGTTTATAGTTGAAGAATTATGAGATTACATAAAGTAAGTTGTAAACTTATATTCTTTTTAGAATTTAAAAAATCCATTAAAAAATGTTGGAGATTACATCAAAAAGGGTTAGCTCCAAATTGAGATAAACCCAATTGTATCACTGAAATTCACTAGGTAGGCATACGACGTCGTTCAGCACTAAAACACAATATACTACATTTTACAAAGTCACTTTACCAATCGGGTATAACGACTTAAAGCTTTTCTCGAATCTTCTATCCCTTTCTCGATTAGGTTAGAAGAGAACTTGCGATCTATCGGCGATGCAAACATGGATCCATAGAGTTTCTCAGGCTCTGTTCTTCACACAGGTAAATCAACTCTGGAAACTTTCTCAACTATAGAAAATTTTGTGATTAGGGTATGAGCTTTCGTGTTTCAACTATCCAAATCTTGCATTATCGGAGAGAAAGGAGGCATTTTAGGGCTCAACTTTTTTGGGACTAACCGATGAGGGGATCTGGCTCAGGTAAGTATATTCAGCTTGATTATTTTCAATTTTTGGTTTAATCTTGATTTCCTTTCTCAAATCTTTTCTCGGTACTTCGCAAAGAATCTCTACTTGGAAGGATATGGTTCTGGCTAGACGATTCGTAGTTCCGTCTTCTCCCCCTCAGTACTTCATCCAAGAATCTCAATACCGGTAATATACTGTTCTGATCTCTACTATTATTTAGGGCTTGTCTAATCCAAGTTCAACTCATTCGTATTTGTTTTCCTTGAAGGGCTTCGGGGCTATCCAGAGATGATGAATTCTCAATCAATGTTAAGCCCAGAAATGGAATATTCTAGGTAAATCCATAATTGAATAACTGCAGTTGTTCCTTAGATATTGTATATGGGTAATCTGTTTTATGTTGAGCTATGACTGAATTTCACTTATGCTCTGAGAATTGAGTAGTTAGAGCTTTGGAGAGTTTTGATAGGCTAGAATTATATTCTCCATACAAGTGTCATTCTCTTATTGCAGTATAGGTTTAACTGATTAATGATCAGTTGCTCCCTTATAATGGTAGTAGTAAGCTCTATAAGAGGTATTAGTGAATTAGCCTTATCTTTAAATCTTCTACTATTCCTCTTATTCTAGATTATTTGAACACATGTAGCCACCGAAAGTAGCAAAATATCCTTATCATGTTTAGACATCTGCAAGTTTGGTATACCCTATAGAATATCTGTGAGTCTACCATAGGAGTAATCAGGGGCATATAAAAATTCATAGTTATAAGTTATGCTTGAAGTTTAAAATATTATAGTTGTGAGTGTATGTCTTTAGTTTATGGTTGAATGATGTAATCTTACAAAATGAGTTATATTATAGGAGATGTATATGGGTATTGTGTTATTATGTATCTTGAATATTTGAATTGTTGATATTTGACTTATAGTAGATTGTGTTTGATGAAATTGAATTGTGTATGATGTAATCATACAAAATGAGTTATATTATTGTCTACATTTATTGTGTACTTTTTGTATGTTGAATAACTGAATTGTTGGTTTTTGACTTAGTGGTGAATTGTGTTGGATAAAATTGAATTGTGTATGATGAATATTTGAATTGTTGGTTTTTGAAATAATGGTAAATAGTGTTGGATAAAATTGAATTGTGTATGATGTAATCATACAAAATGAGTTATATTATATAAGATATGTATATATAATGTGTAATGTGTTAGTTTGGACTTTTAACTTGAATTAAACAATAGATATTTTGTAATAATAGTTGATAATGAAATTATGTATTCTTTATTTTGATATTAAGTTATTAAGTTCATTTTGATATATGTTCTGAATTATTTTTACAAATAAATGAAAGGAAGTTCAAGTAATCTTGATCATTTAATCGCTTTAGGAAGATATAATAATCTAGATTAGGCTTATGTTGCATTGGTCCCTAGTATGGAGAACCATACTATTTGCTTATTTTGTAACACGCATTTAAAAGGTAGAGGAATCACCTGATTAAAGAAGCAATTAGTTAAGGTTAAAGGAGATATGGAGCAATGTGAAGTGGCACAATGTGAAGTGGCAAACAAAAAATTTGCTTGAAGAGTATCAACACAAGATAGAAGGGAGAGACTGAATTATAAAATTGGAAGTGGAAGTTCGTTTACTAGAGTTTATGATGATAGTGGAAATGTTGAAAGTGGTAGTATTCCTTCCCAACAAGAAGTGAATGTTATGTCTGGACTTGATGTTCAGAAAAGAAGAAGACAAGTGTCGATTTTTTTTTACAGCACGAACAACTCTTGAAACTCAACTTTCAATTCGTAGTGCCATGCAATCAAGAAAAGCAGATCACAATGTAGATATGGTAATGGCTAGATGGTGATATAATTCAGGTGTAACATTAAATGCTTTCCAATCTTATTATTATAAGCTTATAGTGGATGTTATAGCCTCTTACGGTTCATGGCATAAAGCTCCTTCTATTGATAACTACAGAAGTAAGCTTTAAAGTAGCTCAATTTATAAAATTAAAAGTTATTTGGAAGAAAGAAGAATGAATTTGGCTACTTATGAGTGTTCTATTATATGTGATGGTTGGATAAATAACAGACATGAGCCCATTATTAATTTTTTGGTTTATTCTGCAAAGGGCTGAATGTTTTTTAAATATATTGATGCATATGACCTTGTTAGGAATACTGATACTTTATTTGAAATATTTGATAAAGCTATGAATGAAGTAGGGTCAAAAAATATTATTCAGTTCATTACCGACAACGATTCCACTTATAAGGCAATGGGAAGAAGATTACAAAGCAATTATAATTCTTTTCTTAGTCTCTTTGTGTTGCACATTGCATTCTCTTTGTGTTGCACATTGCATTAACTTAATGTTGAAAAATATAGGGGGAAGCTAGGTATTTTCCTATTATTGGTGAGATTGAGCAAAAAGCCAAAAAGTGACCAAATTCATCTATAATTGTGCATGGGTTTTGAATTTAATGAGAAATAATTTTACCAATGATAGGAATTTGTGTCGTTATGTTATTAAAAGATTTGTAAAAAATTTCTTATTACTTCAATGTTTTATTATGATGAATAAAAAGTTGAGACAGAAGTTTAAAAGTAATAAGTGGGTTGTGTCTCAGCATGCTAGGTTTAATGCTAGATTGGAGGTTTCCGTAATTATACTTATAGATACTGAATTTTGGTCCTAATGCTAATTTTTTTATCTAAGTTTGTAAGTCTTCGGTAAGGGTGCTTCGTTTAGTTGATAGTGATGCAAAGACAATAATGGTTTATTTTTATGTGTCATGGGGAGGACGAAAGAAGCAATCAAGGTCAATCTGAAAAATGCATCTTCTTTGTACACACCTTATCTTATAGTCATCAATGATAAATGGAAAAGGCAACTTGTTTTTCCGTTTTTTACAGCTAGGGCATTTTTTAATCCTAATGTTTATTTTAAACCAGGTTTTACAAAGAAAGTTAAAGTTAATAAGAGAATGTTATTAAGTGTTACAATAATTATAGCCCATGAGATGATGTAAGATCTCCTAAGCTCATAAAAGGAGATTTATAAGGAGTCTTTTGGAAATTTTAGGATGCCAGTTGCTATTCAACAAAGAGAAAATTTTAATCCAAGTATATATTTTTCACTTTTGTTACTTATTGAAAATTAATTATCATTTTATTTTATTTATAACGCTACTTTTGTTATCTTACGACTTATAATTTCTTGGTGAAACCAATTTGGAAATAGTGTTTTAGAACTGCTAAGGTTTGTAATTCGAATTCTAAATCAATGAGTGAGTGCAACAGGCTATGAAAGAAAATTGGAGCACATTTGAATTCATCCATTTCATGAAAAGAAATAGATTAGAGCATAAATGATTGAATGACTTTATTTTTGTTCGATACAACTTAAAGCTTCAGGAAAGATATGTTATTACCATTATTAAGTTAGATAGAACTTCTTATAATTTTTAAATAATTTAATTTTATTGTTTACTATGATTTTTAATAGAAGAAGTAATTTAGTAGATCTAATTTGCATTTATAATATTGATCTTTCGACAGATTGGATTTCTAAGTGAGTGAGCTTGATATATGAGAATAACCTGAAAGATAATCGTGGATGGGTAAGTATTGAAATATCATTTGGTGCAATGAATTTTAATGATGGTGATAATGAGACTCCTCTCAATGATGAGAATTTTGTACTAAATAAAAATTGAGGTCAATTTAGTTATAACGGGTACCCCCCTAGACAACCAGATAAAGTTCCAGTTTTTTGTTTCTCTTCTTCTTTTAATTTACTTATATTTGATGTATATGTTAACTTCTATATATGCAATATAATTGTAAATGTTTTTGTTTTAGGTTTTACTTCCAGTTAGCTATTTCCTCATCACAAACTCTTGTTGTAAATTGTAATAATTAGAGAGTTAAGGATATTAATTGTTCTTTTTTATTTTATGTTTTGATGTAATTAATATTTATTATATGATAAAATTGTAATATTTTAAATAGTTTGTATTTTCTTAATTTTATATTTGTATGATAGTTAAATTATCTTTTACAAATTAATTATGGTTATTATTTATATGTAAAATATTTAGAAAATAATGTTAATAAAAATAAATAAATTGTTAATATTTTAAATTTTTATTATTATAATTCTTGGAGATAGAGTTAGCATAAAATTATAAAGTATACAATATAATATACTTATAAATTATTTTACAATTTTTGAAAAATTTAAATATTATTTCGTAAATTTAAAAAATTAGCCGAAACATTTATACGAGAACTCATATCAATTATATTAGGCAATTAATCACCAGAATCAATCATTGTCGTTATCTAATGCTGGATCAATGGTTTTAAGCACACACGTAAATTGTTGCGCTGATTGAATCCTCTCTTCCCCTTCCTCCTCTAGTCTAGTTTTAAGCCTCAGCGTCAGGCAGTTAGTCAGCCTCTGTTCACCTACGGACAAACACAACAGGGCAACAAGTGTCCACTGACAACGTCAACACTTCCGTAAATTTTAATATCTTACTTGAACCTTGCCGTTTTTCTTTATATATATACACACAGAAACTAAACATAGGCCATTCAACGTAAGACTCGTTCCAGCCAAGACCTAAACCACACAACTAAATTTGATCATCCCACCACCTAGCTTTGAGAAATACTTATAAATAGCCCCCCCTAACACCTGTTTTCCTCAGGCAGCAAACTCCATTTGTAAGGCAGGCAGGTTCAAAGAAGCTTTCAAGTCTTTATTCCAAGTTTCTTTGTCTCTTCCCTTGCCTATATAGTTTTAAACAACCAAAAGGAAATGGAGATGAAGAAGGTAGCTGTTGCCGTCATCTTCGCTGCCGCCTCGTTGAGTGCAGTGGTGGCTCAGGAGAGTGCCCCTGCCCCTGCACCAACAAGCTCTGCCTCTGTCAGTGTGCCCCTCGTTGGTTCTTTGGTTGGAGCCTCCCTTGCTTCATTCGTTGCTCTCTACTTCCAATAAATTAAAAAAAAAAAAGAGAGAGACCATTGAGACCCTTTCTTTTGTTCTTTATGTTCAACATCTGATCCATTGTAATTCAATAAAAAGGTTTATTTTCTCTTGGAGTTCATTAACTCCAAAGGAATGACTTCTTTCTAATTCTTGCTTCTTCTTCTTCTGTTTTATCTGTTCTTAAATCGATACCCTTCACGCCATCATTATTCAGTAGACAAAATGAGAATCTGAAGAGGAAATCAACCAAATGGTTAAGCCATGGAAATCTACTATGATAAAGATTTGTTAAGTTCAAATCTGCATTATAACTAGTTACACTAATTACAAAGTCGAGGAAATCTACCACATGGTTCCCTTAGCAAGAACTTTAAAACCCCCCTAAACTCATCTTGTCCAGCAGGTAACTATTAGATGAAAACGAGATTTTACGAGCTCTCCGGTCATGAATTGATTAAAAGGACAAGTGGTTTCTATGGTCACATTAAAAAAAAAATCCCTTTTTGATTCCTGTGCCTAAATTAAGCCTCAATAAACTCTATTTAGGATCTTATTTCAAAACATATGAGTCTATTCAAAGTTTTTAAGTATTGTTAAGTGTATCATGTAATTTAATTTTCAGGTTTATTTATTAACAAGTTGAAGATTTTCATCATTGATGCCATCATTTATACGACGACAATGAAACTTTTTCAAAGTTATTTTCTTAATAAATTTACCGCTTTTAAAATATTATTAATATAATACAAGTCTAACATTCGAAAAATATATACAATTATTAAATTTGACAAAACTAATTTGATGAAGGCCGTATCACATGCATGTAGAAGATAAAGCAATAACTTTAGTATTTTGACAACTGAGATAAACTTATTTGATTTTCTTGGTCAAAACTAACAAGGAAATTAAATCATGTAATATCTTTCTCTGACATTAAAGAATGCTTTTGGCTAAAGTCACAGTTTTAGTGCTGTAATCATACTTCTGATGTACTGGCAGTGAATCAGTATTGATTTTCTCAAGATCTTGCATTACTTTCTCATGATGTTTCATGTTTATGTCGTGGTAGAAATAGTTCATGAGAAAGCCTTTTGCAAAAGAACAATATAGAAATGATAACCATTATTGTCTAATGTAGAAATAGAAATCGCATTTTACCTAAAAGACTGTACAACATAAAAAATCTAAAGAATATGCAATCCTAAATGATAACTTAAAAGTCCTTATTGCCAAACTTCAATTTTCGTTCCATCACTCATACAACTATATATTTCACCATTACTAGGTTTTCAATACAACTTTGCATGGACACACTTATTTGAATGGAGGCATTCGAATTTAACCACCAAGTGTCTCTATACACTAAAATCAAATTAACCTTAGAATAAATCAAAGAAAGAAATGAATCTTTCTTTATATGTCTAAGCATGATATTTGCTACTCATTTTTCTTATGAGATGTCTTCAAACAAAACTAGTAAGAAAATTTCTCAGTTCATTGTTTTTTGTCCACTCATAATTTTCTTATCTTTCTTTTACTTCTTATTATTGTCCTCAAATTTTAATAATAATTTATAATATAAACTCAAATTAATGATAATAAATTTGGTTGCAAAAAGTACTTAATTCTATTGAAATAAATTTGATTGAAGTATTATATTTCTTTTTAATTTTTCATCTTCAAAGAGAAGCGTATAAGTTGTTTCTTTTTTAATAATGGGATATTAAAAATAAATAAATCTCTCTATAACAACTTATTTATATGTACTTATGGATAATATATATTCCTAATTTATCTATCATAAATTAAGAATATAACAGTTTGTACTTAATTTCATGATTTCACTACAAGAAAAATGTGGATTAGTGACGAAAATTTAACGACGAAAAATTACCGTTGAAAATTAGCGACAGAAAACATATTTCTGTCGCTAAAATTGAGTGCTTTTGCGATGGTACTATTATTCATTGCTAAATTTAGAGGGAATTAGTCGCAGCAAAATTAGCGACGGAAGTTAGCGACAAAAAATATAGCCGTCGATAATCACTACAAGTTAGCGACGAAAAATATACCGTTGAAAATTAGCGACGGTAATATACTTTCCATCGCTAAAATTGAGTAATTTAGCGACGATACTAACACTCATCGCTAAATTTGGAGAGAATTCGTCGCAGCAAAATTAGCGACGAAAGTTAGTGACAGAAAAATATGACCATCGGTACTCACTACAAGTTAGCGATGAAAAATAACATCGCTAAATATCGAGGGAATTTTTAGCGGAATAAAAAATTTTGAGTTTACCTACGGAAAAATCCATAGGTAAATGGATTTAGCGACATAAATTTTCGTTCCGTTGGTAAAAAGGCAGGAATTATTGGCGAAATAAAATTTTTTTGAGTTTATTACGGAAAATTCTGTCAGTAAATTCTTTTTAAATTTAAACTCACCCGACATCTCCCTCTCACTTATGTCTTCTTCTTCCTTTCTTCTTCTTCCTTCTTCCTGTGTCTCCTCTTCGATTTTCTTGGAACTCATTTCTCTGTTGTGGACTCCTTTTCTGCTCGTCGGCGTTGTCTTCTCTAGTCGTTGTCATCGTGTCCTTCGGTGGAGATATTTTTGCAATTACTGTCGTGTTTTTCGTATACTGGATGAAAGTTAATTTGGATATTTATTACTTTAAGGTATAAATATTAGTGATGGAAGGGACAAGATGTGATTTTAGTTTTGATATTGGGATAAATTTATGATACATGTAAGATGTCTGATAAAATGTCTGTTTTTTTTAAAAATAATTTCAGTTCTTTATTTTCAGTTCTTTTAGTATGAATTTCATTATTTCAATTCTTTTACTTGAAATAATGAAGTTATCTTCATGGCGGCTTCTACAGAAAAATTAAACACTTTGTAGGTAGATTTTAAAAAATAATTTTCAGTAAATTTGCTGACGGAAAAAAATTTCCGTTGGCAAAATATATTGAATTTAGCGACAGAAAAAAATTCCGTCACTAATTAGCCATGAAATAGCCAATTCCGTTGATAATTTTCTGACAAAAATTTTCTTCTTTGGTAAATTTACCAATCGAACAAAATAATCGTCGGTAAATTTATCGATGGTTATTTTATACCGTTGGTAATTTCGTATTCCATCGGTAAATTTACCTACAACCGTATCTCTGACGACTTTTTTCGTCGGTAAATTTCGTTGCTAAATAAGGTTACCGACGAAATGTTTCCAAATTTTATTAGTAATTTACGTCGCTAAACTCTATTTTTCTTCTAGTGTTTAGGCTTATTAACCCAAAATCTTATCGAATCACTTTAAATAGTGGGGTTTACCATTTATGAACAGTAAAACCCTCCTGTTTTGTGTAATAATTTCTTAGTGGTGAGCACTGTGTTAGCCATAGTTAACGCCACACGTGAATGGGTA
This sequence comes from Erythroxylum divaricatum, assembly GCA_025434745.1. Lineage (NCBI taxonomy): Eukaryota > Viridiplantae > Streptophyta > Magnoliopsida > Malpighiales > Erythroxylaceae > Erythroxylum > Erythroxylum divaricatum. The sequence continues at coordinate 39,954,399 of JANTPM010000245.1, read as the reverse complement.
CCTATAATTTCTACATCGAGTTTTATGATCATTTATGCGTTTACATTCCATAAACACTAAAAATGTATTTTTAAACCTAAATATTTTTATAAAAATATAGGTAAATAAAGCAAATTTGACTTTAGTATTTAAATATAAATATAAATTAAAAGTTAACATTTTAGAATGTTTAACGTATTGAAAACGATCAAATTAAACTTTCTAGAATGTTTAACGTATTGAAAAAGATCAAATTAAACTTTCTATAGATTAAAATATATATACATATAGCTCTTTTTTTTTTGCATGGGACAAAGGCAAAAACCTTAGAAGCTAGGCTCCCCAGAGTGAAAGTGATTGTCATACAGCAACTCGGGGGATATAGCAGATCATCAATACAAGAAATCCATCGATTAATGACGGAAAATACCGATGCAAAATGATAAAATTCCGTCAGTAATATAAATTACCGATGGAGTAAACTGACAAAAAAATTCGTTGGTGATTCGATCATAGGTAAACTTACCGACGGAGAAAAAGAAACCATTGGTAAATTTGCCGACGGAAAATATATGTTCCCACGCAATATCTTCAGACAGAAAGAAGACTTACCAACGGTAAATATCTAATAATTTTTCGACGGATGTTATGTTGGATCGCATATGGTCCGAGTATTCTCAATACGCTGTGGAAAAAACCATACAAAAATATCACGTA
>JANTPM010000245.1:39932325-39946574 GCA_025434745.1 Erythroxylum divaricatum | reverse complement strand
ATGGTTGAATTATTTCAGTATAGCTAATGAACTTATTGATTATAATATTTTATGGCAATTATTTTAATATATCCGGCTTTCTAAACTGTGAACAAATTTGTTCTTGGTTGTAGGAACTCATTTGTTGGCAGTATTTATATTTTGAAGGAGATTGAAGAGAAGCTTTAGCAGGTATTCAAATGACATTAGCCATATAGTATTTATTTATAGTTGGGATGAATGATTTTATTTGCTCAACAGGGGGAAATATCATAAAAATAGAGGAAACTCTACCGAAATTTTTATAAAATATAATTCACATCTAATAATTTAGGTTAAATATGCAGGAAAATTCTTTGGGCATGAGGCCTACATCTACTCAGCTGTTTTTGTACACTCGCACGAAGAAGCGTGACAGTGTAACATTCATCAACAATCGATGTAGAGAATTGAATGTATGTGAAATTAATGCATTATCATTATTTCTTAATAATAATCCCTTACTAATGTAAACATTACTTCCTAATAGGACCAAATACAGCAAACCATTCAACGATAATCTCAAGAGGAACAACTTGTTAATAAGACTCAGACGTATCTTGATGCTGTGGGTGGTAGGGACCGTTGTGGAAGGATATTCGGGCTAGGTTTATTTGCGAACACGTATTATTTGCAATCCTCCATGTCCAGTACAGTAGCATCTACTAGACTAACGCAAACCAATGAAGTCACTGAGTTTCGGACCACAATGTAGACATTGATAGAGCAGATGGCTCAGCTGAGATAGGAGATGGAGCAGTTGAAGGGCAGGGGTGGCATCTCAGAGCATCCACAATCACCAGCACATTAGGATTGTTGTAGTCATTTGCCTTCAATTACAAAGAATTATTATATACATTGTAATGTTTTTATTATCAATTAAGAAAATTTTAACTTTATATCATCAATTAAATTTCTGTTTAAAACAAATTAAATATATAAACAAATAAATTTATTATGCACAAATACTTCATAACTGTTGAAATTATGCATTCATCATAAGATCATGAAATGAAACTTAATTTAATGTCAGATTTTAAAAAAAATTATTACTTTAAATTACCGACGGAATACATAAGACTGTCGCAAAATAAGACTATATTTATCGATAAAATAACTTAAATCGTTGGTAAATTGTTCGATATTTGTTGATCGTTATTCTTCTTCCGTCGGTAATATTGAAACCTTTGCAACTATCTTAACTAAGGTTCATCGAGGGAAACACATTCGTCAGTAAAATTTACCGATTGTTACATCTATTCATCGGTAAATTTTACCGAATAAAAGACACATGAAAAGTTCATCTTTAAAGTTACCTACGACCATATTAACGACGCCTTTGTCCGTCGTCTAATTCTGTCGGTAGTTATAATTGCCGACGGAATTCTACCGTTTATTGTCAGGTTTTTTCATTGATAAACGACAAATTTCTTTTAATGTTTGAACGCCTCTGTTTCCTATATGTATCACCTCCTCTTGAATCTTGACCCAGACTGATGAAATCTACTAGATCTGATACACTAAGATGACATTTGCTTGCAATGGATGCATCTGGCTTAGGAGTTCCATTTCTTGCAACTTCTTACTGTTCACGAACTCTAGATTCAAAATAGTCAAGCCATGTAGTAGCGTTCTAAGTGCGGAGATCCTCCGATCCAAGTTTTTCTTGAAGTATGTCAAGTGTAGTTTGCCCATGTTGAACACTTAAGGAATATGCTTTCGTTAGTGAAAGAGCTATGGCTATCGCATGGTAGCTTGTTGTTGTTTGCATGTGATCCGCTCCTAGCAATCTCTGGTTGCACTCTAGAGCTTCGTGAAGATATCATAAAGCAATATAAACATTCCCCGTACCCTCCGTTACATTAGACATCCTTATCTTATTATCATAACTAAGAAATATCATAGCCTATTTTATCATTTAGTTTAGATTGAATGAATTTGTCTCAATTAGTGTATAAATAAATCAATACAAATATACTTTACTTATAACTTCTCAACTAACTCTTTTTTTTTTTTTCCAACTTCACCTCATGGATTTTCTAGCCATAACACATATAATCCATGCAAATGAGGCTGCCATCAATCCAAACAAAGACCAAAATAAACAGATCTCCGGTTGATTTCTCTGTGAGAAACTTTCATTTTCAAGCTTTAGAATAGTTTTAGCCTTATAATATTTTTTCTGACTTACTACACTACTATACTACTATACCAATCATACACGTTATATACTATATCAGTCATAACCGTAAAATTATTATACTACTATATTAACCATAAACACTACACTACTATACTAGTCATAAACGCAGCCATACTATACAACTATATTATTCATAAATGCAACCCTACTATATTACCATACACAAAACCTCTCAATTTATACTATCAACACTTCACTACCATTTACCAACATTACCAATTTTATTATTACAACTTTCAAAATTAAGTCAAAGTTATACTACTTATCTGTGACCTAATCGAATAATTGGCAGATCCATCACTCCATCGTCCAAGCATCATGAATCAACTGATGATACTTCACCTCTTTCAGCATAACTCAACAACTCTTTTAGCATAATTCAACAGTAGGACGTTACATCGCAAGTTAATATTTGAACTTAAGAGGTTGATAATAGCACATCTTTTTAATTATAATTACATTTGATAACTTTATCTTAGTATTAACTTATTTTAGTTAGATGACATCATATCCTATCTTATCATATAAGTAATAAATTACAAATTGATTATCTTATCTCAATTAGTGTATAAATTAGAATTTCTATACAAATATACCTTATTTTGAACTTGTCAGCTTACTTTTCTTTCATTTCTCCTTTTCATTTTTTTTCTTTAATTTTGTGAAAAGGATTGACATGTCAAATTCATTCCATATCATCACTAGAATAGTTTAATGCAACAAAAACAAAAGAGAAAGCAATTAGTCAACTACTCCTATATACGTACTTTTGGGTGTCTATGCTACACTCACAACTGATGTCAACAAAAGGATAAGTTTGGTGACCAAAATAGAAAAAATGTCTGTGTTGGATACTCTTATGGTAAGAAAGGGTGGCATCTTTATGAGAATATTTTGACTCTCGTGATATTGTATTTTGTGAAAATGAATTTCCTTATATCTCAGATAACTCCATCATCCCAGTTACATCCATTAATACTTTGTGGAATAATGGCTCACCCTTACTTGATGACTTCAACGTTAATATATACCACTTTGAGTCCTAATGGACATGAAAGAAATGTGGTCCCTACCACTTCTATTAGACATGCAGACAATGTAGACCCTCCCACTTCTGAGACAGTAAGTATAGAATCGCTTGGACGTAGCCACAGGGACGGTAGGCCCCCTAGCAGATTGAAAGACTACATATATATGTCATACTGTAAACCATGTTAATGACCCCCCAGCTGTCTCACCTCCATCTTCATTGTGTCCAGGTACGCCATATCTAATTGCACACTATATGACTTGCACTAATTTTTCTTTACCACGTAGAAAGTTTCTTACAACTATTACCACTGGCCATGAACCAACCTAGTTTTATGAAGCAGGAAGGCATCTTGTATAGCGGCATGCCATGCAACTCGAAATTTAAGCCCTTGAAAGAAATGGCATATGGACCTTAGAACACTACCCTCTAGGAAGAAACCTATTGATTGTAAATAGGTGTACAAGATTAAGTATAATTTAGATGGAACCATTGAACATCATAAGGCACGACTAGTTGTTTAAGGAGATACCCAAAAGGAAGGCATTGACTATAATGGGACATTTGCATCAATTGCAAAATGGTAACTATACAGACATTATTAGCTGTGACTATTGCTCGTTTATGGATTTTACGTCAGATGGATGTTCATAATGCATTTCTATATGGTGATCTTAATGAAGAAATCTATATGAAACTTCCTCTAGGATTCTCTTGTATTGACACTACGAAAGTATTTAAATTACAGAAGTCTCTTTATGGGCTACGACAAGCTCTACGAAATTGGTTTGCTAAACTTGCAATTGCACTAAAGAGGTATGGTTTTCAACAATCACTAGTGGACTATTCTCTTTTTACCTATCACAGTGGTAGCACTATCTTATGTGTTCTTATATATGTTGATGACCTCATCATTGTCGAAAATAATGAAGATCTCATTTCTCGTTTCAAGCACTACCTTAGCAAGTGTTTATATATGAAGGATCTTGGCCTTCTAAAATACTTATTGGGAGTTGAAGTGGTATAAGGACCTAATGGGATCTTTCTCTCCCAACGCAAATATATTTTGGATATAATATCTAAAACTGGACTCTTAGGAGCCAAACCTGTTGCTTTTCCTTTTGCAAGATCTTGAGATGTATCATTGACTAGTTAGGGGACTTATCTATTTAACTATTTCTTGGCCTAAACTTAGTTATTTTGTTCATATCCTGGCTCAATTCATGTAGTGTCCTAGACAGGAGCATTGGGATGCTGCAATTTGGGTGGTTCGTGTTAGACGAAGTCAAAAGCAATTGTAATCATATTAGGAGTAGAAGAAGTCCAAAGCAGTTATAATCATATTAGGGTTATCTATGTAGGAGTTAGTTTCGTATATGAACACTAGAGTTAGTTTCGTATATGAACACTAGTCAAAATCTATCTATAAAAGCATCACTCTGTACATCAATGAAATCAACGAAAAAGAGATTCAAACCCAATATGCCTTTGTCTATTTTTTCTTTATTTGTTTAACAATCATATGGGCGATCAATTTTCAAAATGGTCATAAAAAGTCACTCCTACTGTGACGCTTCTCAAAATTCATCACAAAATATATTCATTTATTCGAACTTTGTACGAAGATTTAGATAATAGTCTCAAAACGATAATATATTAGTGATGAAAAATGTTCCCCGTCGTTATTTCTAGGTGCCATTTGCGACGATTCAGTGTTATCGCCAAATATATTGATTTTCCATGACTACTTGCGACGATATCAATACTCGTCTATCAAGGCTGCTATATTAGCGACGAAATTTTGTAACTGTCACAAAACATGCTTCTATTGCGACGATTTTCTTTAATCGTTGTGAAATATATTCATTTACGTCGCAAAATAGTGTACTTTAGGCGACAAAGTCTTAATTAGTCGCCAATAGATGTCTTCTAATTCATCACCACGAAAACATAGCCAAAATTCTCTTCTGTCGTAGGGTGACAAGCTGTTAGCGGTGAGTGAGGAGTAAGAGGCAAGAACTACTCAGCAATGAAGATGAACTGATGATAGAGATCTACCAGGGATGATTTTACCTAGTATTTACTGAAAATTTGAGTACGGGCTGGTACTGATTGTAGGTACCAAACAAAATCGCCAATATCAATTGGTATTTATCATTGTTATAGTACCAATTTTGGAATACCATTTTTTGATCAGTATGGCTTGTGCTGGTATCAATACGAAACAATATTCTAAACACTGGTTGTAGCATGATTCAATTTTAAAGTTTCTTCAATTCCTGAATTCTTTGGATTTTGGGTACAGTAAAATGACTGAAGCACCAGCTTGAGACATTACAACTATTGTATTGTATACTGGTGGGGGACTCGATTGTAGTGGTGCAGCGTAATGGCAAGGTGAAATCCAGCTAATTTAGAGTCATTGTTTGATAATATCTCTAAAGGATCTGCACTATATGATGTCTTTAGCTGTGACTGTGACTATGATTTCGTTGTCCTTGTTCACTTGTTTTGATTCTTTGACCACCTCTAAGAGACGGTTTTGGGTAGGTGATCTTGGGATGTTCTTAATGGCGTTGATTATTGTTTAGAATGCAGAGATTGTGGTTAAAGCAACTTTTGAGCAACTCCTGCAAAGCTCTGGATATGCATTATTGAGATCGTTCTCAATAAGGTTTTGGCATATTAGAGAATTGGAAATCGACAGAGGAGACACTAAAATAAAATGGGGATTGTTTTAGGGTTAATCGGTAAAGTTGTGTTTTGATTAAATTGGGATTTAGGCTAGGATAATAATCTAATTAATTTATGTTTTAAAACTTATTCTAGTATTAAATATTTGGATTTACTTTATATCGATAAAATTCACTGTTTTTAGTGCATACTAAAGAAATCGTCAATTATTAAATATAAATTGTCATAAATCATATTTTAAATAAATTATTTATTAAATTAAAAATTCAAAATTAATAATAATTTCCCTTTTATTTTATTTTTAAATTAAATATATTCTCACTCTTTATTTATTATTTTTTAATTCACAAAAATTATTAGAATATAATATTAAATTGCTTGAGTTAAATTTGTCGTTTAATTATTAATTATTTGAGTTCAACTATTATATTTATATAACGATTATTAGTAGGATAGGATCTTTTGGCTAATATTATAATGTCTTATTTTGTTTCATAAATTTCAGTCATTCATTTGTGTAAGTCTCGCGTTTATTTACGAAAGACTCGTATAATATAAATGATTGAGATTTATAGTACAAAATAAAATATCATAGAATAAAATTGAAGAAAAGATTCAAACTCATAATTAGTTAAGTTGCTGCGGATTTCCGTTAATAGAACTACGTGGCATAACATTGATCACGTAGGCTTACCGAAGCGTACAAAAGTCATAGCACTGAATTGTAAAAGAAGGACTCAGCCTTGAAATGAAAACTTATCGTACAGCGAACTTTCCATGCACGCGTATGAAGACCGTTCAGACAGTACTCCCAACTAGGATTGGTTCAGGCAGAAAGGGCACGTGTCAGCCCATCCTCATTTGGGCCCACACTCTCTCCTTTGTCCAGGTGTAACCTCTCCCTCTCTTCTAATACCCTTCTCATCGCTCACTTTCTTTCTTCTCGCAGCTCGCTAATCACTTTTACGCTTTTCAAGCTCGACCCGAAAATCTTAATTCGGGCCCTACAACTTCAGAGTTCGATTGCTATTTCTATTCAGCTGATGTAGTGAAAGATTTAATCGCCATGGAGAAGGAGAATCATGAGGATTATGGTCGAACCTTTGATGCCGTGAGTATCAATGACGATTCCTCTGCATTTAGCGAGTGTAACAGCGACAGATCCGGTGAGGTCACATCGGCATCCCCTGAAAGCCGTCGATTGTTGATTTCCTGTGCGACGGAACATTCAGATGATATGATCCGACAACTCGTATCGGATCTCGGATCCTGCTCTGTTGACAAGCAAAAGCAAGCTGCTATGGAAATCAGACTGATTGCAAAGAATAAGCCAGAGAATCGCCTGAAAATAGCAAAAGAGGGGGCGGTTAAGCCTTTGATATCGCTAATCTTGTCGCCGGATTTACAGCTGCAGGAGTACGGCGTCACCGCGATTTTGAATCTATCGCTTTGCGACGAGAATAAAGAAGTTATAACTTCTTTGGGAGCAATCGAGCCGTTGGTTTTAGCTTTGAAGACAGGGACGTCGACGACGAAAGAAAACGCCGCATGCGCTCTATTTCGCCTCTCGCAAGTGGAAGAGTACAAGACTACAATTGGACGGTCAGGAGCAATCCCTCGCCTCGTGAGTCTTCTAGAAGCCGGTGGAATTCGCGCGAAAAAGGACGCATCAACGGCTTTGTACAGTCTATGTTCGTTGAAGGAAAACAAGATCAGGGCCGTCGAATCGGGGATCATGAAGCCACTTGTGGAATTGATGGTTGATTTAGGGTCCAACATGGTGGATAAGTCAGTTTTTATATTGAGCCTGCTGGTCTCGCTGCCGGAGGCGAGACAAGCTCTAGTCAACGAAGAGGGAATTCCGGTATTAGTCGAGTTAATCGAGGACGGCTCGAGAAAGCAGAAGGAGATTGCTGTAGGAATACTCTTGGCTTTATGCGAGGACAATGAGGTGTATCGTGGGATGGCTGCGCGTGAAGGAGCGATTCCTCCGTTGGTAGCGTTGTCGCAGTCCGGCGCAAATCACGCCAAGCAAAAGGTAGGCCATTCTTAGGCTTCTTATCTAGTTCTCGGCGTCTTGTAATTGTCGGGTAGCGAATTACGTGGCAAGACACTTTATGTTCTTTTTGAAAAATCAAACATCGTTTGGTCTGAATTTTAGAATGCAGGAGAACATAGCTTGGCTACGGCAGTCACTTGGTTGTCTGCCCTTCTCGGGCAAAAAGATAAATAAATACCCATGAAAATTATCCCGCAATTTTGGGCTTCTATGCAATATTGACGGTTAAAACCGTTTCGATTTTTGGGTTTATTTTTCCTTTTTTTAAATCTTTGAATTTGTTATTTCCTAAAATGAGAATTAAAACTAATTAAGTGGAGTAATTTAAAATTATAAGATCCTACTAGATTTGTCATTCGTTTTGGTGATGTCTGAGTGGGTACACGATTTGATGTGTGGGCAGGCGGAGCAACTGATAGAACTCCTACGGCAACCAAGATCCAGCAATATCGCTGCCAAAGCATCAGATGTGTCGGAATGAACTAGCAAGCCTACAACATGCCCATGTGTAATCATACAATGACATAGTTGAATAAGCTACCAAGAGACCAACCAACACTGAAGGGAAAAATATATATATAATAGAAAACAAGTTGTAAATAAATAGTTTCAGATGGAGCTTGTAAAGCTTGTGATTAGTGGCTGAGTTTTTGTTTGTAACTTCTTCTTTAGGATTTCCATTTTGTTTTTGTTTTTGCTTTCCTTTTTAGCATGTCATATCGCATACCAATGTTGGACAGTAAGATACGATATAAAAGACAGCTAGTCCATCTCGCAATTCATATTTCTTTTTTTAAAAAGAAATGACAACGAAGAAAATTACAATGGATGTTTCGGGATATATTATTGTCCGGATATATGCTTGAGAAGGAGTAAGTGGCACCTTATAGGTATAATAGATAAATAATAATCGCCTACACCAAAATGGGTTGTATAAGTCGCGAGCTAATCATCGTATCTGTTGCCTTCTCGGTATATATGTCGATAAGCAACAGTTCAATCACCAGCAAACAGCTTAATGGTTGGTGCATCAAGTTCTGTTCTGTATTTTTTGGTTAGGGATTCAGATTTCAGTCCCACAAATTGATTGCCATTTTTCACCAGAAACGGAACTTTTTCAATTCAGGAAGGGAATGGGGCAAAAATAGACCGAGTGTAAATTTTCTTCTGAGGAAGAGAATAAGCATTTGTGGAATGTTTTCTTGTAGTAGTAAAGAGTGATGAAGTCGCAGAAGGTTGCAGCCAACAGTTAAAGCTAGTTGGTAGTTTGTTCCATCAACCTTATTAAAAATTAGATTTCATCAGTTTCAGTCACCGGTGGGCCATGTCTTTGTTTATTAGAACTTTATAAGTTAAAGTAATAAACTACGACATAGAATCCATTGGCTGGTCAATTAGATATGACTTTAACGTTGTCTAATTAATACACAAATCGAGTTAGGTGTGTTAAAATAAATGCACCACCAACAACAATTAATTGGATTACGTCGTCTATATCACGATTGGGAACGTGCTTTCATTGTCGTCAGATGAGGTTTACAGTTGCTGTATTCAATTAATTTTTCTGAAGACATGTTTTAAAATATCTTATATTAAAAAAAGTCTACGGTGTGTATCTTATTAATAAAAGCCAATAAATGTCAAAGGCGTTTATTTTATTCTCGAAATTGAAGGTTATGATCAAAAGGGCAAAAGGATTCATATAAATGAGAAAAGAACAAAAGAGTTGCAAATCTGACGACACAATCATGAACACAAGGAACGTGTTTAGTTACGACTGAGCCTATTCCAATTCCGAAGGCTAAAGAAGCAATGATCCAATGAACTAGTAAACAGAACTACAAAAGCCATCGAAGTTGACTGGCAACTCTCGTCTCGAACGTGAAACCTTATTGACTTGCAAACGATCTTCTACAAGCAAATACATGGACGGCAGATTCTCAACGTATTGTTTACTATACATGACCTATCAATTAAAATTTTAAAATATGAAATAATTTTTATATAAATCCATTTAGTTATAATATATTTTGTCTTTTTATCGTATGGTATGTTTTATACTGTCCCGACTCATTCAATGGAATAAGGAAATGGCCTCTTAGAAGATATGTCTTGAATTTTACTTTCAGAATTTTGTTACGTCTATGAACTCATTTAAAACCTCCTGCTAGTTAGAGTTGGTTACATCATCAAGTCCAATATTTATTATTTAATTTAAAATTATTAATTTGCTAAATAAATTATTTAAAATTTTAATTTTTACATTATTAAAACCAACAAAAGAAGACCTTTTAAATGTTATGTTTTGTTGGACATTAAAATTTTTAATAGAATGAAATGATTTATAATGAAATAGAATGCAAATAGACGAAATAATAGAAAATTATTGTTTAGAAATAATAGAAAGATTCATAATATAATATAGTGAAATATTATTTGGAAGAAAAATTTATAATGTAATATAGTGAAAAGTTATTTATTATTTTACATTCTATCGTAAGCCTCTTAAATTAGAGATTTTTCATTTTTACAGTTTCTGATAAAAATAAGATGTAATATGAAATCCTCCTCTTCCATCTTATTTCATTATAAATTCCCATTTCAAATGATTGAAAAATATTAAATTCTATTCTATTATAAATCCTCATCCTAAATGATGAGATAATATTACATTCCGTTCTATTTTATTAATAAACCCCCAACTAAACATAACCTAAAGCACAGAGTCAGATGTCAAGTTTTTACTGTTCTAAAACTCATCTGTTGGGTCCCTCTTGGCTCAACAAACAACAAAACCTTTCTTTTGAAAATTATTTAATTTAATAGCGAGTCAAGTTAGCTGCAAAATCGTTATTCAATTAGGCTATTACAAAGTTATGAGCTGAGTTGGCATCAATTATTTATTGATTGTGTAAGTAATTCGCTCTCATTCTTTTTGAAAATTGAGAAGATATAAGTAACATTGTTGTGGTATTTTTTTCCATTGACAATTTTAAGATTTTTTGTTCATAACATGAGAGCTATAGTTTTTGTTAACTTAAATCATATTATTAAACCTTTAACTCTCATTCCTTTAATTCAACATAATATATAGACATGTATAAATCTAAAGAAAAGGATCTTTCATTAAATCAAAACGTTAATTTAAAGAATATATTTTATGGTTCATCTCAAGTAAACTTGTATCCTAATTTAAAATAAAATCAGACATCTTAATCCTAACATTTCTTGTTTTAACAATTTTAAAAGCTTTATCATCTCCTAATGAGATAGTGTTAAAGTTTCCTAATATGTATAAAATAAACTAATCTTTTTTAATGCCATCTATTATAGGCATCCTATATCCACAATTCATAAGAGTTTATTAGTGGAAATATAAATAATATCTCCATTACTATAATCTAAGTCTACTCTGCACTTTCTTATCTAGTTTTGAGTAACGATTCATCATATTTCCTTCTATCACCATGCTTCTTCTTATTTTAACGGTTCCTTTTAAGATACCCAGTTTCCTCACATTTGTGGCACCTAACTATCTTTTTGCCTTGGATTTTGACCTTTCATCATATTTCCTTTCACCTTAAGAGCTTTCAAATAGTGTTTTTGTCTCTATTGGTTATGAGCCAGTAACTACCTTTCTATACCAACTATATATCTTCTTAACCAATATAAGTATGGTCATCTAGTTTTCACAAGAAAGTGGTAAAGAATAAAGAAAGATCTTCACTTTATCCTCGTCCTTATTAGTCACCTCGAGCCGTAGAATGTCACTGACTGTTTGACATTGATATGTTATACCATGTTTGTTCCCTCGTACATTTCCAACCTGTACAACTTTTGCTTTAGATACAACTTGTTCATGAGAGTTTTTGAAACTATCGATTCTATAACATATTTCATACCACAGAAGATGCAATATCGGTGAAGTGGTATATGAACTCATTGTTTATGAGAGTTTTTGACACGGATCAATTATCTAACTTCTTCCATACTCTACAGGAGATGCAATATCCATAAAGTGGCACATATAAATGTTGTATTGAGAAAAAAGGTATATCTAGTAAGGATCTATTTATACATAAGACAGAAACAAGTCAGAACCAACAAGAACATTTTCAACGAAGTTAGGCTGATTGGGTATGACTACATCCTGAGCAGTTAAAAACAATTGATTTCATTATACTGATCACCCGCTTGAAGATTATAGATAGCCTGTATATATAGACTAATTTTATACAAATATAGTTAATTATAAACTTTAGCTGATGTAGTTCATCACAACTTGCCCATTTATTAAACCCAACCTAACTTAACTACGAATATAACAAGGCATAGAATCCTCGTAAGGTTTGTATTTTACCAAAAATATGTTTTCAAATAAGGCTGACTTTCGTGAATATAGTCTGGGATAGAATCATATCCTCGATCATAGATTTTACTATTTCTTATATATGAACATGAGCTTAGTCATTTCCATGTCCTCGTGGATCCTTTTGCTTCACCACACACTTAAGATATTTTATAACACGATCGTATCTTATACCATGTCTTCAATAAAAATAACCCCACTAAACTAACACACTCGTGTCTTCACCCCCTAATTTTCAAATGACAACACATTCTGGATCATGTTTCTATTCTAGGTCCTATTTAACTAAAAACTTTTAAAGAAATATCTGCGTAATCTAAAAAATACTTTGAAATTACACTCCTATATGTAAACCATATACAACACGTTAGAACTCTTAATTAACTTGTGAAAAACCTAGCTACGTCAAGAGATTTAGTCCCGTCTTTGATGACTGGCTTATATAGTAAAATTTAAGTTTTGTTAGGGTATTGGAGTATAATGGTTGTTCTTAAACTATAATAGCTTCATGCATTTGGCTATAAAGTAGCTTCAATTCCATTTTCTCTTCTCTCTTCTCAAAATGGTATCTATTATCATCAATAAACTTAATTTATAATATATTAATATTTTGAAGATCTAAATATTAAAATCCAAAATTTGTTATTATTAAATTAATTTGAATAACAGTAAATGCCTTAGTTAACATTTTGACCCAATACATTATCAGATGGCCTTTTACTTCTTAAATTCCATTTGTTATGTACATAACTAAATTTTGCTCAACCTCGGCTCCTCTTTGTCAACTTCTCCAACTTATTAGCAGTATCCTCTTACTATTGGACTGCAATCAGATTATTAGCTTTTTCCATGATCTTAATTAAAATAATTATATACAATTGTTTAGTTTTTTTTTTTTTGTTAAAAATAGCAGTGAAGTTGAAGTTAATGATCTGATTGTCACTATATCTTTAGAGTTTGAACCCAAAAAAATATTTATTGACTATGTTTATGTAGCCTAATGAAAAGTTACAAATTTTACTATGCAGAAATTTTGAATATAAAATTAGGGTGTTAAGCAAGGTTATTTAGTAAAAAATGTATATAATTAAATAAATGAAAACTTTTGGATTTGTGGGACAGAAATGTATGACTAGATTAAGAGAAAATTAAAATAATTAATTTTAATTCAAAAATAAGCTATTTATAAATTATAAGTTGTGAAATATTATAGTCTAATTTAAATATAAGTAGCTTAATATTACTAAAGACTAACTAAATATTACCAATGAATTGAACACATCCAAGGATTATACAAGTTTAATTAGACTTTGCATGTGAAAAAAGATAAAATTGAATCTAATCTCAAATAATGTTCTATTTGTAAGTAAACATCAACTTTGATTTTGAGTGTTAAAGGTGAAAATTAGGGCAGTCCTATCCCATAATCTATAGTATCATTTAACCAATAACTGAAAGTTCATTTATCGAAATAAGTCCTAGAAACTTGGCTTCATCGATGGATCTTGCTCTCGCGATTCTCTTCCTCCCGATCTTCATGCTCAATGGGATCGCTGCAAGACTCTTATCCTTTCTTGGATCCTCAATACTGTTTCAAAGGAGCTATCGACTGGTATCGTTTTTGCATCGAATGCTACTTTAGTTTGGCAGGATCTTCAAGAGCGATATGATAAGGTTGATGGTTCCCGAATCTACTATCTCCATCGTGCGATCGCCTCTCATACTCAAGGTACCTCCTCTGTTGCTTCCTATTTCACAAAACTGCGCTTACTCTGGGATGAATATGATGTGCTTGTCCCTGCCTCTACTTGCGGTTGTGATCTCACTCAGAAGCATGCTCAACTCTCTCAGCAACTTCTATTCCAATTTCTTATGG
>JANTPM010000245.1:39903217-39916760 GCA_025434745.1 Erythroxylum divaricatum | reverse complement strand
TCTACTTTTCATTTGTTTATTTCTCTTTGTTTGTCATCAAAATTATTTAATACGTGAAGTCTGTTTTGACTTAACACTTGTTACACCATCTACATACATAATCTATGACGAGTGTCTGTTATTATACATACGGTTATCAAGGAATTTACTATCATCTTCTAAGGTATCGACATTTTAAGAATGAAATCCATTATGACTTGTGATTTTAAGGTATTTTTTAGATGTACCTAATGTCAAACTTCCTAACTTAGTTAAACATTTCATAAGTCTTCTTGATACATGTAATTTGTAAAAAATTGTCTTAATGGTAGATATGTATATATGTTAATTGTGTGAGCTTAGAAGTATGGTGTTAACTTTCTTGTGCTAATAAGTAGCATGCATGTTACTTTCTCTAGTCTTAATTATTATATTTTGGATTTTTAATTTCTTACTTATGTAGTATATTAGACTTTAGATGTTATCTTCTTCCTTAATGAGAAAAAAATTGAGGGTTACTTAAGAAATGGAAATATAGAGGTATAACATTTCGCCCCATATGTGTATCCGATAGTAGTGGTAGATTCTTAAAATATTCATTTAATTGTTTGAAGGCCTATTGACATTCTTAAGTCCACTTAGTCTCATTAAAGTTTCAGACCATTTTAAAGAATGATAGGTAGCAACCATTAGATCTTGAGAGGAATCTTAATAAAGTTGTTATCTTGCATGTTAATCTTTGTAACTCTTTCATATTTCTAGGTGTTTCCAAGAGTAAAATAGCCTTAATTTTTTTGTAGGTTCACCTTTATCCCTGTAAAGGTGACTTTGAATTTAAGAAACGTGCTTGCCTTTACATCAAATTTTCATTTTTAAGGTTTTAACTTCATATTATATTTGTGTAGGATTGTAAAGACTTCCTTTACATCCATTACATAGTCTCCTGTAAGTTTTTTCTTCATAATCATGTCATTCACATATGGATTCTTATTTATCTAAAACAATTTACGGAATACCAAGTTGACTAACCTTTGGTAGGTTATCATGCCTTTTTAGACCAAATGGAATGAATTTGTATCAATAGATAAACCTTATACATAATATAGGATTTTCTTTGTTTGTTAGCCTTATTCATCTTGATCAAATGATATCTGAGTAAGCATCCATAAAGCTTAGGGTCTAGTGCCCTAAAGTGACATCCGTAAATTAATCTATTTTTGTAAGGGATAGTTATCTATAGGATGCCTTATTTAGATGTGAAGTAGGCACACATCATTCACTTTTCGTTGGCCTTCATGTCCATGACAATATTGGCAAGAAACTTAAGGTAGTTAACCTCTATAATAAAGCCCAACATCAAGGAGTTTAGGTACATCTTCTTCTATGGTTTTTTGTCTTTCTATTGTGAAGTTTCCCTTTTTTTATATAGGTATAGGAATCTTTTGCTTTCTTATTATTATATATGCATCAAACTAGGCTTACAAGTATAAATTTCCCCCTTCATATATATGTAGCCATTAAATTTGTGTCCTTATTATTAAGAGAAGGATAATCAAATCCATGATCATTACTTGGTAGTAAAGAATTTGAATATAAAGATCTTAATTTTGATAATAATATTATTATAAGAATCAATATCTTGATAATATATTGATAACATTCTGGTAATATCTAATTAACTGTTTATTTGCTATTCTTGAAATTTGATTCTAGATTATACCCATACCCATAAAATTTGGAGTAACATATTCATCGGTACTAAATGTTTTGTTTTTTTTTCATTTTAGTGTCGAGCCTTTTAAATTTTTGATTAAGCAACTAACCTTTCAAAACCCTTTCAATTTAGTTTAAAAAATTACTTTCTATTAGTTTTTTTTGTTGATTTACACTTAATATTTGGACATCTACGTGAAATTTTTTTTGACACATGGACGCCCATATGGATTGTCCATAACCTATAACCCATGACTTGTAACCCACCCATTTTATTCCAAAATAACCCATATCTTTGAATCTAATTTTGACCTTTCAAATGAAAAGCCCATCGTCATCTAAAAACATTTTTAAACTCTTGGTTGTTTCCTTATTCGTTTATAGGTTTCATTCACTAGGTATTAGTTTCACTTTTCATTATAAGTTTTTTGGGGTCTGCTAAGAATAATGAGATACTTCAGCAAATCATGTATAATGGGACCTTTCTCTCTTTAAGTTCTTGAAGTCAGTGAAGAACTCGTACAATAGTGCGCAATCAACCACTTGGTTATTTCAAGTAAGTGTTATATTCTGGACTACATTTTTTAAGTTTTGAATAAGCCCTATTATAAGTTATTCACTCTTGTATTCTAGGAATTCATGATATAATTGTGTTGTTGGTCTTGTCATAAGTGGTTTACATTGGGATTTTGAGGGATTTGTAAGATCAATTATTGAGCTACTAAAAGGCCAAGGATTTTATGGGCTTCTAAAATCATTTGTTGAATTGAAAGCTAATAAATTTAACATAGGTACAGTTAATTGGAAATTAAACAGAACTAATATTTTTGGAATGCATTTTTCCGCTATATATTAGAAAATTATTTGGCTAAAAAAACCCTAAGATGCTTTATGTTTTGACTATTCTTCGTTGTTAAATTTAATATTTTAACATATGGCAATTTCATCTTCTTCTTTTCTTGGATCAATTGGAACTTTGTAAATGGTGATTATAGTAGCTAAGCAACATATTGGTTTCTTAATTATTGAAACAATTGGTAGTTAACTCATTTTCTTATCCAAGAATCTATCAATATAATGGGGTAGGCTCAAATTGCCTGTAGAATTAGGTTAAGTAAAATGACATAACCATTAATCATCAATCCTTTTTTAGCATGTGGCAATTTCAAAACCTTTGTAATATGTTACTTTTACTTTTTACTTTACTAAATGAATTTTCTTATTTGAAACATTTATATATTCAAGGAAGTTTTCAACATTTTGAACCAAATGTGTAGATAGGCATTTAATAAATGAATTTACCAAATACATGCTTATTTTTAGGTTTCTCTTTTTAAATTAACCTGAAAGAGATATCTCTTGAAAATATTTTAACCATTACATCATTCTTCAACTAGTATGTGGCTTGTTCCAAACAACTAGTATACTTTATCCTTTTGGAACTTAAAAATATCATTTTTTTATGTTGAAAATAAATGGAAGGATTTGGAGATTTAATTATAGTGCTTGCTACTTGCCTTGTATTAAATGAAGTGCTTGTCTTATGCCTTATCAATAAAGTGCTTGTCTTGTATTATTTCCCTTTATGCTTAATGTAACATTGATATTTGTATATAGGTAAACAAAGATGGATGGTTAGGATGGGATGGGAAATTAACTATGTTCTATAGTTGGACGTTTGTATATGAGGAAGATGTTGAATATGTAGGTGAAAATAATGAAAGACTGGGCATTGAAATTGATAGGTTTTGTTATTACGACCTTTAGAGGATTCTTGTAGAAGATGTTAAAGGAACCGAAGCAAATAAGTTTATCTATAAGGTGCTAGGTGGTAGTCTAGAAAATGGGTTGATGAAGGTGAGAAATAATGATGCTTATATGATAGATATGTAAACTTATTACAAAATATAAGGTTATAAAGATCCAAATTTAGAACAAAATATGGTTGATCTTATTAATGTTGATAAAGAAGTTGTAGATGATGTTGTTGTTATTGAGCAAGAAGATGTAGATGTAAATGATGGTGAAGTTGATCCAGTTGAGGAAAGAGAGGATTTATTTGTTGATGTAAGGATTACAAAAGAGTATGATTCAGGTTTGTATAATGAAGAGTTGGAATTGTTTAAATATTTAACTATTTTATTTAAAAAGGGGCAATTAAAGATTAAGAATCTAGAGCAATGCCTGCATTATATAGTAGAAAGAGGGAAAGCTATAGAAAAAAGTGCAGCTGATGATGAAGATGAGAATTATGAGAATGATGTATAAAATGATAATATAACATATTACTTCGAGTCATCTGACAAATGTAGTTTTGAAGGAGAAGGTGGTTTAGATGCGGATGAGAAGTTAAAGACGTAAATAAAAAAATTTTAGATTTAGCCCTCATAAAAAAAAGATTAACATTAGGTTTAGTACATGGTTTAAGGATTCTAACTAATTAAGGAAGGACTTCACAAGCTTGCTGTGGATAAAATAGAGTTTAAATTTATAATAAACATTAAAAAATTTATGAGAGTCAAATGTGTGAGTAACTACTACATATGGTACATTTTATCTAGCTTGGTAAATGATTTGAATAGTTTTCAAATAAGTAATTTGAATTTTTTGTTTATTTTCAATTTAGGAATTATTAGTATTATAGACTAACTACTCACATATATGTACATAAGTGAGACTTTTTAATCAGAAGCACACGTGTAATTATGTTTTCCACAACAGAAGTGTGGGTTTAAAGTGGCTTGCTAAGAATTACTTCAATAATTTCCTAATATTCAATGCATTGAAACTAATAGACTGGGGTAAGTTCGTGAAGAAAGATTTGAGAGTTAATGTGGGCTATAATATATGTTATAGGTTATTAGAAAGTTAGTGATAAAAGAAACGCAAAGAAGTGTTAAAGCATAATATAACAAGTTGTGGGATTACAAACAAAACTTTTAAGGTCAAATCCTAGTAGCAAAGTTGAATTGATTGTTAAAAGGCCATCAATTAAAGATAATTTGCAGTCATCATTTTTTATAATTTATGTGTGTTTTAAATGTTGCAAGAAGGGGTTCTTAGATGGTTTTAAAAGGTTGATAGGACTAAATGGTTGCTTTTTGAAATGTATTGTAAAAGGTGATATATTAGCAGTAGTAGGAAGAGACAAAAACAATTAGATGTTCTCTCTAGCATGGAATATGTTAACATACTTAAATGTTTGACATTTAGAGCCGATTTTTAGAGTTATTAAAGAAAGAATTGGATCAAAAAGATGGAGGTGGATGGGCAATGATTTCAGATCAACAAAAGGTTTAGTATAAACTTTATTTTCTTTTATAATATAAATTTACTAGTATTAGTTACTAACTAATTTTTGTTAATTGGATGTTACAAAAGGTTTTGGAGGCATTTATTAGGCAACTCCTAAAGTTTGAAGTAAGGTTTTGTATAAGACATATGTTTTCTGATTGGAGAAAAAAAAGGATCATAAGGACTCAAATTGCAAAGACTATTTTAGAAATATTGTAAGTCATTTAATGAACTTGACTTACTTTTATATTTGAAGGAGTGAGAAGATGTTTATAGGGATTTGCTAAAAATTCCAAAAGAAAAGTGGCCAAGAGCATATTTCAACATATTATTGAAGTATGATATTGTAGATAATAATCTTTGTGAAGTGTTTAATGAAAGTATTATTAAAGGCCATATAAAGAAATTTATCATAATGTTTAAGGAAATTAGAGTGCTTATGATGAAGAGATTGGTTAAGAATAGAAATATGTCAATCAAATGGATAGATGAGATTAGTCCAATAATAAAAAATAAATTGAGAATTAACAAGAAGTTAAATATTGATTGTGAATTTAAGAATAATGTTGCTGTGGCATTTTAAATAATGCAAAAAAAGGGTTAAGCATATTGTGAATTTAATATATAGGACTTGTAGGTAGAAGTTGATATGTTTCAGGAATTCCATGTTCACATGATATTGCTACCATCAACTACAATAATGAGCTTCTTGAAAAATATATATCACTTTGGTTTTTGAAGGATAAGTATTTACAAGCTTATCAATATATGATGAAGTCAATTCAAAGAGAGAAATTTTGGTCTAAAACTGAACATGAGCTACCATTACCACCTCCATTTAGAAAAAATTGTAGGTAGGAAGAAAGAAAGGAGATATGGGAGAATTCTACCACAAGCAATAAGTTATCAATGAAAGGGATGAAAATGATTTGTCAAAAGTGCCTCTAACAAGGATACAACAAAAAAGAAAAAAACATGCCCAATGAAAGTTGTATCGCAACAAGCTTCAACTGAAGGCCCAGTCAGTTTGATTGTAAGTTCATATAATAATTTCAACATTATTTTTTATATATTAATTGTATATGTTGATATTTTTATTTCTTTTATATATGTAGACTATATGTTATGTTGAGGCAAATTGTACTATTGTTTCATACCAATATTAAAATCAAATAGAAGAAAGAGATAGTCCACAAATATGGGACGTTATGAGGTCAGGCTCTTGAACCACTAGTGACTAGACGAGTCATAACTTGTGAAAAGTTACAAGTATAAAATTCAGGTTTAGAATTAATTTAATAATTATATCAAGTTTTTAATTATTTATTACTGTTTTTATTAGGAAACAACAAATGCAAGAATGGGGAGGCAAGATCAAAAACGTCATATAACATGTCCTAACATTGTCTTTTGAATCATTTGGGATAATGTCAACAATAGCTGTTATAAATATTACAACAATTATAAGATAATGTCCATAACATTGACTTCAGTTATTTTTGTTTGGTTTATTTTATTGGTAGAAGGATATGATGTTTTTGTAATAGGTTTTAGCTAGTAGTTACAACCTTTATGATTGTTTTATAAAAGATATTGCATATATGCTTAATCTTTGTTATACGGCTATAGACAAACCTTTTGACCCTCCCAGAAGCTAATTCCTTTGCCATTTACTTGTTTGAAATCTTACAATGTTGAGGTGCTGTAAAAGTTTCAGTCTATGAATAAATTTATGGATATTCACTTGCTTTTATGGCTCGTGGCGTGGTTTTAGAATATATGCCTCATGTAAATTGTTTTGAAATGGCTTTCCCTTGAGCCAAGTAAGGCTTTTTCACAATCCATCGTGGTTTGAAATTTAAGATGTTTAATATATTTCAATCTTTTAGTAAATTAATGCTCAAGTTTAAAATAAAATTAGTTAGAAATTTCTAACTAGTATAAAATCATAATCAAGTTATCTCTAATTTCATAATTAACAACATTAATAATCATTGAAATACAAACTAATCTGTCTACTTTTACATCCAGGTGTGACTAGATGATTGAGAGCAGTGCTTGACTTTAGTTAGGTCCTAGGTTCGATTCCATGCTAGCCCCTCTTGTAAGAGCCTGGGACAACCGGGGTTTTACTTGTAGATGGAGAACTAGTTGGGCCCTCAATGATGAGGTGCGCTCGCTTGGCCCGCCTGTGGGGTGGTGCGCCAGTTGAACCCTTAGGGAAGTGTGCCCGCTTGGCTCGCCTACGAGATTTCCTCGAAAAAAAAATAGGTGGCTTAAAAATTGGGCATTAGTTTTGTTAAAGTATGGATTATTAGCACATAAAAAAGAGTAACTCTCTTTCCACCATGCTTATGAATAGATTAAAAAATTGGTAAGTCATAAATGAACTGCATGTTGGTGACTAAAGCATAAAATTAGTCCACCCTATCCTCGAAGCTCTGAGCGAAATATCAAGTACAATAGGAAAAGCCTACATGTGTCTGCGTGATATCCCTGATACCTTTCTCTACTTAAAATAATTCAACTTCCACTGAATTTCTTTTATACTCGAAACAAGACTATTATTAAGCGTTTCATAAACTTCCCCCATAAATATTTCTTTAGTGTCTGTAGTGAATAATGTTTCTTAACATTAACAAGGAAATTTGAGATTCCAGAGTGATCAATACTCCTTGTGCTAGAAATAATTTTTTTAAAAAATTCTACAGTAAAGAGGAGTTAAATAGTTAAATCTTAATTAATTAAGGTGATTTAAATTTTTTTAGAGTTTTATATGTCTACATTCATATAAATCTAACACTGATTCATTTGGAGTTACCTAGATATGTGAGAACTTTTCCTCTTCTTGTGTCATAAATGGTCCAACGTTAAGCATTTGCTTCTCTATTTTCTTATAAACCAGATTTACAATTTCCAGTTGCAATGCTATTATAGAATCATTTATCAATCAACAATTTGCAATTTTTTATTTCCAGATTTCAAATTTGTCCATCTAATAGACATTTTGGAGCAAGCTTAAATTTGCCCTCTCACGAGGAAATTATATGAATCTGAACGCTTAGTTTTGCATATCATTTTTGTTTCATTAGGAAGACTGTATTTATATAAGGGAGGCAATCATTGTGAATGGGAAGCAGGATTATATGCGACTAACTATGAGGAGGCGTTGGTTTTTGTAGTTGTAAGTGGTTTGTTTTGTTTGCGCAAATGGGAAAGTAGGGGTTGTTTCTCCCCTTTATTTCTTTTGTAGGTTGTAATATATTGTACATTGTAGTCTTTACCGTTTTTTGGTCTCCTCCAGGACCACACAAGAAAATGGCTAGGTGGCTTTGGACACAATATTGGGTATTGCACTTCAGTTTGCACCAAATTCTGGGGAGTATACACCGGCCTTTCATTGGCATGGGGTTTGGGATATCAGCGAGTGGAACTTGCTGTTGACTCACTTACTATTCTTAGTTTCTTAACATCCTCCACTCCATTGTCGGCTCCCTTTAACAACCTTATTTTGACAATTCACCACTTACTACAACGCCAATGGATAGTGAAGGCTAGGCCTATTAACCATGAAGCTAATCGAGCTGCGGATTGACTAGTCAATCAGGCCAAGTCTCTAGAACTAGGTGTTTATTGGTATCAAAACCCATCTGTGAGTTGTGCTACTATCCTTCTAGAGGATATATCTGGGGTTTCCTTTCCCCGATTAGTAACTTAGTATGTTTGTAATTCTCCTATTATCACAAAAAAAGTCTTAACGAAAATTGCCTACATTTGAAGTTTAGTTAGATAGTGGTTGTTAAGTAAATAAAATTTGTATTGGACACTGCATGTATAAGAAATATTTTTATTTTATTATGAAAATCAATTTAATTCGCAATTGGAACTTTAAGGAAGGGTTTAGACTTAGAAGTTATCATCAAGATTGTCAAATCTACGTAGCTTTTGAAACTAATTAAACTTGTTCATTCCATTGTATGTTAAGTAACAAGTATAGTTATATGCATTTTTTTCTTCTGATAGTTTATGACCATAATTATAAATATGAAAATAGCTTGGATTTAAATTGGGAAATAATGATAGATGTTCATTTGTAAGTTTTACTCATAATTTATCTATAGTGATGGTAAACAAAAGAGTTATTTAGTTACCTCGTAAGGTTAGTAGTGCTCCTAGGAATATAAGACTAAACTCTTAATTAAAGATCATTGAGTTTGATAGTTAATATCTCAACAAAAGGTTGGACATTAGAATATGATGTTATTTATTATACCTAATGCATTCATATCTTATAGGAATTACATAAATTTTGATAGTTATGAGATAAATAGTGAGTAAACTATTTTTTTGAAAAAAAAAATTTCTTTGAGCAAAATAAGAAGCACATTAATAACATATTAGTCAGTAAGGTTATGATTTTTTTCATTGTAAAGATATAACATAGATTTATGATATTATTAGACACTTAATATGAGACATAGATAGCTAAATAATGAACATATGCATTAGACAATGGAGATAAGAACAAAAAATCTACAAATATAGAATGGTACATTTATTTTGACATTATCCCACTTATGTTAGAAATTTTATCTTATAACTTTAGTAAAAAAGAGGAAGCATGTCATAGTTTTTTTTTACATATTTATATTTTTGAAAGCATATCTTATGTAATGTTTGTTGTTTTGAATTTACCCCTTAAACCTATTTAGATTCATGCTTCCATATTTGCATTGTTAATATGTTTTGTTGAAAACTAATGATTTAGTTATTTGTAATACAAATGATGGTAAATTTTGAAATTTCTTTATGGTGGGGTGTTAGAAAGATATGATAATAATAAATATATTAGGGATAAGATTAAAAGAAAGAAGGATATTGGTATTGAAGAATTTAGCATGCTAGTTTTAAAGGGAGTGTTAGAAGATAAAGGATATATATTGGTATATATGTTTTATAAATGAGATGATTAGAGGATTTAAACTTACACTAGATAAGCACACGTTAGTAATGCTCAACCTTATGTGAGAATTGAATTACCTCAATGTTGAAGTCTACTAGGAGCATGTTTATAAGCATCCTAAAATTGATGGTGTAAATTTGATTATGATATTAGGAATGAATTTGACAGTAATACATAGTATAATATGAGTATGAATGATTAAGGGTTGTTCCAATTTCAAGTAGAACAAGATGATGAAGATTTCATTGTTATATAAATGAATGAATCTAAATATGATTTAGTTGAAGGCAAGATATATGTAATTGATGATGAAGAATATGTTACTATAAGAAAAAATGAGAAGAGATGTACCAAGATTGTACATAGTTTGTTTAAATGTGATAATATTCTGGATGGGGTTGAAGTACTGGAAAATATTGCAAAGAAGATGATGATTAATCTAAAAATCTAGAAAGATAAGAAAAAAATTCACAGGATTGGTGTAGTGAATACAAGTATAGAGATACTGAAGTTCAATCACTAGTTTATAGTGATGATGGATAGTGCGAGACATTTGTCACAAAGAAGAAATACATGATATTTAATCCAAAAGTTGACATAAAGGATTTTCAATGTGAAATTTCTATGAATTTTAAGGATGAGATGCAATTTAGAGAAGCAATAAGAAAATTTTCAACTACTAATGGATACAAGGCTTCAATAGTGAGATTTGACGTGAGAATGAAGGCTATTTGTGAACCAAAATATCCATTTGGGGTATATGATAACTGGATTGGAAACAAAAAAAAAATTTCTATTATGAAAGTAAAAAAGAAACATAATTGCATGAAAGTGCAAAGAAAAGACAAGTTTGTAGGAAATGGATTTTTACAAAAACTTAGGAGGAATTAGAATTGGCCAATTAATGAGTTAATAGATGATCATCAAAGAAAGTATGCGTTATAGGTGACTAAATCCCAATGTTATAAGGCTAACTGGGAAGTTATTATAATGTTACAAGGATCTATGAAAGATCATTATGCCAAGTTATGGCCTTATAGACAAAAGTTACGATATGTTAATAAAGATGGGCAATTCATTATTCAAACTAAACTTGATGAGAAGTTCAAACAACCAACATTTAAGAGATTTTATATGGGATTTAATGTGTTGAAATATGGTTTTCTTAATTTTTGTAGGTAAATAACGAGGCTAGATGGATGTTTTTTGAAGACATTCCTTAAAGGTGCCTTATTAGCTACAATTGGTTGAGATAGAAACAATCAATTGTTTTCTATATCTTGTATTGTGGTTAATAAAGAGAATTACCAATCTTGGCAGTGGTTTTGAACATTCTTGCTAAAGATATAAACATAAGTGAGAATGCATAGATTTTTGTAAATATCAAATAAAGGTAAAATTTCAATATTTATATACGTGATGCTTATCTTAATGTGCTTTGAATTCTTTAACTGGCATTACTTTTTTTGATCTTAGGGTTTAATGGATGCATTAAAGAATCTCTTCCTAAAAGCTGAGCGTAGAAAATATGCATGACATGTCTATGCAAATAGGTGTAGTCTTCATAAAGTCCAGACATATAGGAGTTTATTCTAGTAAGCAATGAATTGTACAATAAAAGTGGAATTTTATGCTACAATGGAGCAGTAGAAGAATATTTCAAAAAGGCTTACCATGAATTAAAACTTAGGAAGTATAAGACTATATTTCCTATTAAAATATTAGAGACATCTAATGGATTCATTTGTGAAGCTCATACAAAAAGCTAGATAAATATGTTAGAAGATGTTTGAGTTGCCTCAATGACTTCGATTCATAAAAAAGAGACACGATGATCAAATCCACTAATGATATATGGCCAAGAGTGAGGAAAGAAAATGGAGGTTATATGATGGGAAGCAAGAAACTGTGTCACTAAGACTAATGGGAATTTAATTGAAGTCACACTTTTTGCATAAAATTTTGTTGTTGACTTATAAATAGGAACTTGTTAATGTAGACTTTGGCATTTAATAGGAATTCCACGTATGCATGCAATTGCTTGTATATAATATCAAAGGGAGGATATTGATGCTTATGTGAGTCAATAATATAAGCATGAATGTTATTTAAAAAGTTATCAATATGTTATAGAACCTATTAGTGGTTCAAGATTTTGGAAAAAGGCTAAAAACTTGTAGTCTATATTATGAATTAAATGTCAAATGGTTCATCATAGAGTATACATGTATAATGTAACAAAGAAGAGGAAGTCAAGTGAAAAAGAGGAAGGCCACAGAAAAGTTAAGTCCCTTTATCCAAGATAGGAAGATGTCCAATTTAAAGACCTATATAATCAAAATCTACGGGGTTAAATACTGCATCATCTATCTTAAAAAGGAAGAATAAGGTGGTTAGTGAATATTCACATTAAAGTTCAATTAATTTGCATTAAATTATTTACTAACTTAATTGTTTATGTTTATATAGACAGTTAGAGGATATGAGTAACATCGGGAGAAGTTAGTTGGAACAATTATTTTAGGGTTTGACACTTAAATACATTTTTATACTGCTTATATATAATTATATTGTTGGTGACAACTTTGTGTTTTCTATTTTTTAATGTTTCATAGATAAGTGGAAGTTAATATTAAGTTCTTAAACCTCTAAAAAATAATGCAAATACAACTCATGCTTCCCAAAATTCAACAGACAATACAACTCAAACTAGGAGGAGGATCAAATTAAGGCTAAGAAAATCAGCTCCAAAACAACTTGAAGTTATTAATGGAATCAAATGCACATTAAACTATTTATTGGTGAACTTGGATATTGTATTTGTTATGATTTGATTCAGAATTTGGACATTGTATTCATATGGTTTGATTTGGAATTAAGACATTTTCTTATCTATGCTTGGTTTGAGAATTTGGACAATGGTATTAGTTATGCTTGTGTTAATAATTTGGACATTGTATTAGTTAAGCTTTGGTTGAAAATTTAGACATTGTCATATTTATACTTTATGCAACACCCCACTACCATAGGGTACACACTCAAACATTCAGGAACATTCAAGTACATATCCTATGATAATAGCATGTTAGAGCAAAAACAGATCCAACTTACACATGACATCATCTAACATAATCAGAAGTCGTCAAATTTAAAACCGTTCATTGCATTCATTCACTAGGTTTACATTGTTTTCATTAGACGAATATTTACAAAACCTCATAAAGGTTCTAGCAAGAACTACAAAATAAAAGCTATAACTCTCTGACGTCAGATGATAGACCTCTGAGTCATAACTTAGTCCAAAATGTTCATTTAATCCAGAATAAACACTAAGTCTCCTGTCTCGTACCTGAAAAATTACGTTGCAATTTTTATGAGTTTTGTGAACTCAATGAGTGAATCATCATTGATGATTTCACTGGATTCACTTACACAAATCACTTATTTCACAATTATTCATACAGAACATGAATGTTACAAATACTCATACTATAATGGCACATCATTTAATCAATGTGAATTAGATCATATATAAACACATACAGATGCATATGAGACTCCACATTCATTATTCATGAGACTCCACATTCATTA
>JANTPM010000245.1:39857932-39871253 GCA_025434745.1 Erythroxylum divaricatum | reverse complement strand
ACTTTTTCTTCTAACTGTCTCACCTTTTCAAAATCATTTTTGAGAAACGTATTTTCCAATTTAGCCACTCTTTCTTCCAGAACTTCCTTTTCAAAAACCTTTTTTTATAGTCAACCTCAAGAGATATATTCCTAGTCACCAAATTCTTATTCACAGATTCTAAAGATTTAATCTTTCTCTTCAAAGATGCATCATTTCTCTTAGAGTTCTTAATGTTTTTTAAATACTTCACTGTCAACCTTTTTTATTGATCATACAATTCATGATATGCATTTTTCAATTCAGCAACTTGAATATTAGAGTTAGAATAATATACCTCATCATCTCTTGATTTAGCCATAAGATAAACATTGCCAACTTCTTCAGGCTCTTCTTCTTAAAAACTTTGAAAATCCTCATATGACTACGCTACTTCTAGTGTCATTCCTGTTCTGTAGGAGGATTCTTTATCTCACCTAAACTCGGTTTCATGGATCATCAAGTTTTCTCATATCCAGTTGAGTGAAATAGGTCTCGATCCTTTGCAGTTTCTAAAGCTATCACCTTAGGTATCCATTCCTTGGGTAGTGAATTTAGAATCTTCATTATGAGCTCATCATTGGGATATGTTTTCCCAAGTTCTTTAAGGCCGTGATGATGTTATTGAACCGTCTGAAGAATTCTTCTATAGTTTCTCCTTATTTCATGCCAATAGTTTCGTATTGATGCCCTAAAAAGCTTATTTTATGTTTCTTGACCTCATTCGTTCCTTCAAAGGTGACTTAAAGTTATCCCACATTTATTTTGCTGTAAAACAGTAGGATATCTTTTCATATTCTTCTGAAGATAGTGCACAGATCAAATAATGTTTTGCTTTAGCATTTAGATGTGCATTTCTTTTGTCAGCTTCAGACTATACTTCTATGTTGAAGTGTAGCTTTAACTCTGGTGGCTTGTAGGACTTCAATATCTATAGATTGGAGATAGATTCTCATTTTCTCTTTTTAGTATAAGTAGTTCTTTCCATTTAAGTAAGGAGGTTTTGAAACATATTGTCCTTTAAGGCTTCTCAAATTATTTGCCATGACTTATCACATGTCGCAAAACACAAAATGTGAAACATTGCTCTGATACCAATTGATAAAGAAAACACACGCAAGAGATAAAAGACATAGACCTATTAATGTTTAAAATAATAGGAGCCTGTCAGACAATAGAAGCCAGTTAAACGAAAGGAGCCTGTCAGACGGTTGAAGCGTGTTAAATAATAAATCCTGTCAAAACAATTTAAAATAGAAGGCGCCTATTAAAACTAAAAGGAACCTATTACAAGTTGAAAACAAAAGGAGTCTGTTATAAAAGTGAAAGAGTTGCTGCATTGACCACACACAAAATACAATGCAAAAATTTAGAAATTAAAGAAAGAGAGGATGAAGAAGTCGATTTATACTAGTTCGGCTTATAACCTAAACCTACATCTAGTCCCCAAGTATCCAACTTGAGTTTTCACTAACATCCTAAGTGGTAATTTGGCGAGCCTCTTCAAGCTCAGGAGTACATATTTTTCAAGGTTCTTTAACCTTCCAAACTAGTAGTATTTACCTAGTTTCTATAAGCGCTCAACAAATGAAAATGTAATTTGCTCGATATAAGCTTCAATGATCTCTCTCAAAAAGAATTTTCACTTTCTAAAACACAAGAAATTTGATAATGATATCACTTTCAAGAGAATTGATGTTTATAGATGTATTTTGAAGTTTTGGCATATATCCCTCATTTGCAAATGCAGTGGCTCTTCCTTAAATAGACATCTTCTTCAACTACTCAATTCTTCTCTTATATCTTGAATTGTCTTTGAATCTTCAATACCATATTTGATAAAATCTTCCAATATCCTGATGTTAAGATAAATGATCATATCACAAAGTTGATTGTGATTTGTAAGATTCTTCCAAAAATTGTGGAATCATTTCTAGATAAGTTCTAAGGAAGATTTTTATAAGAAAGGAAGCATTTATTATATGATTTTATTTTCTTTGGAGATCTAACCCGCAACACTAGAAGGTGATAAATCCAATTTGAAAGGTCATAATCAAAATCATTAAGCCTTAAGCTAACGCATTCCCTATTAATTTGGATACAAATTGCAAAACAATGTCTCGGTAGAAAAAAGGTACGAAAGAGTAGTAGAAAACTTAGATCCTACTCCAAAACAACAAACTCCTATTCCTCCTCAGGATGAAAATAGTGCAACACTCCATCAACAACTGCAGAACATTCAAGGCAATCAAGCACAGATGCAAGAACAAATAGATAGCATGCAAAATCAGCTTATTGATATGCAAATCTTACTGAGAAAAATCTTGGAATCCCTTCATTAATTCTGTTGCTATTCTTCTCTTCTTGGCTTATTCGAACTTGTTTTATTTCACTTCCTCCCTATACTCTTTTATTATTTTTGTTAATGACAAAGGGGGAGAGTTTATGTTGATATATTTTTGCATATATGATGATATAATTCTCAATGATGCTCAATGCATATTTCTCATTACTACCTCGATTATATATGTGATTGATTATATTGTTGAACTTGTTAAAATATATGATATATAAATGATAGGTTCCTTTCTTAAGAGACAGGCTCCTTTTAATTATGTCTGAACATATAAAAGTCATAGTAATCTTTCGAAACTTTGAGTTTTGATAATATATTTATTATTGCTTGTCATCATAAAAAAATGGGAGATTGTTAGCTCAAGGTTTATATTTAACGATTTTGATGATAACCATATAATATTTCAAAATTCAAATTGGTTTTATTTCCTTGTATAGATAAAATTTTTTTTAAAAGGAAATAAGATCATGGAAAATTTACTTCCTTTCTTGTAGGAACCTTCTTAGTAAACTTTCCTTCTTGTAGGAACCTTCTTAGTGAACTTTTCCTATTAACATCCGGGAGGATCTTACCCTTTCAAACAATTAGCTCCAAAAATTTCTGCTCTAGCAGAGATGATGTTGAAAATCCAAATTCAATTTAGAATTAAGATGAAGTAACAGATAGTTGAAGAAATTGATTATTTTAAAAAGAAGAATAAAACTTGTGAAGCAATAAGTATACACAGACTTTCAAAAACTTTAAGTAACATCTATCTTTTCGAGAGTCATATCATTCTTATTTCTCCTTGGAAAGTGAAATAACTCTATTAAGAGAGAAACTGTAACTTGAGAACTTATTTTTTATTTTACATTTTATTCTTTTGTGAGCTTTTACAAGCTTGTTATACACTTCAAGTGTGGAGCCCCTTTACCACAGGGTACACACCGGAAGACTCAGAGGTCATTCCGACACATAATCTACGATAAGGGTGAGCTACATTGATCACTACATTTACTACACATGGCATGGTATCATAATTCACTTATAAAGCATCAATAGAAAAACCACAATATTTTAAAATCAACCTTTTTCCTCGTTTCATTTCATAAAACCTGAATGTCTACATTGTGTCTTTCAACATTTTCTATATATACAACATCAAAACCTAATACAAAAGTACTACATGAAAGACGAAAAATACATAATCTAAGTAATCTGTTCGAAAATTCTAGCTGACCGACCTTTGAGCTATGACTTCTCTTGTCAAACACAATCTATACGGCTGGTAGAGCCTCTCAGTAGCTAGAGTCGTCTCTTTGTCCTGAAAAGACAACGTTGCAAATTTGGTGAGTTTTGCGAACTTAATGAGGTAACCATCATCGATGGTTCACTCAATTCATACATTACACCATTTCACATAACATGAAATCCACAATTTTGCATAATAGGTCATGTAACACATTTTCACTCAAGCATAGGCAATCACTCATTTCAATCAATCAAACATACTTATCAAAATGCATATGGAATGCTTATGAGATACTTTTCCAATTGTTATATTGTTGTGACCAAGTGTCTGAACTATCCCGTATCCAATTTTGGATACCGAGCTCATTACTAACTGTCCCTTATCCGATGAGGATACAGGGCTCATTATATATAGTGAGCCTTAGGCTCTTAATCACTGTCCGAGCTCGAGGCTCTTTGCATACGTTAAGCTTTAAGCTCTGATCGATGACTACTCTGGTCACAACTGCCATTATCTGATTATGTATTCATGTATGGAATGCATGTACTACAATTACTCACATTATAAGGAAATTAGGTTTTCATATTCCCATTCAAATAACACTTCAATATCTAAATTCACATTCACATTCATCGGACCTTCTGTCCGGAATCCACAATTAAACACATTTCATTATCATTCAAAACATAATTTAAGCAAACAAGTAATTAAGTGAGACCGTCTAGGTTACTCACAAGTTGCTCCTGAAGCTAATGCCCGAAAGATCCGGCAACGTCTGGAGGTTAACGTTTCAGTTGCTCCTCTATCACTATTAATATACACAATATCACAATTTGCACAATCATAATTATTCAATAATGCATATATATGAAATTAATTATGTACAATACATGTTTATGACAATCCCGGGTATCTTTCCATCAATTTCTTCACAAAAAATCTTTCTGATATCAAAACTCATCTAAGTATAATTTATACTTAGGTTTATGCCTCACTAAAACCATTAAAATCACAACTCATTTGTTATTGGTTTACTTTCAGATTTTTCCAAGACACTCTTTCGGGCCTACTATTCACATTAAATTAGAGAATGAAATCACTATAATTTGGTCATAACCTCTCTTGAAAAGTGTTCCTCTATTTTTTATGTTTCTATTGACACAAAAGTCACTCAATTTGGTTCAGATATTTGGAAGATTTGTCTCAAATATTGTCGAACTGCTCTTATCCAAAACAATATACTATACACAACTTCCTTTCAAAATTTAAACATCTTAGAGACTGAATCAAAATTGGACTTCTTGAGATCATTTGTAGGCCTATATCTCTAGTTTATTCCAAATTAAAAATCATCTCATTTAGAATCCTATAGATCCAGGTATAACAGAAATAGCCAAACATGTTCAGTGAAATCACACCAGTCATAATATTCTAACAGATTCCCTTACTTTCTTTTGACCAAAATTTTCCAAATAAAATCATAATGCCACCAATTTTCATGGACAGATATTAATATGTGTTATCAATCTATTGGTCTAAGAATCACTCCATTTGGAGGTTGGATGACAAAGTTATGGCTGAAAGAATTAAACAAGGTTCTGTCCTCAATCATATTAAACGTATTTCGGGGCAACTAGCATAACATTCTCTATAGGTATCAAATCAAGGTGTTATTTACATGATTTTGAAGAAGACTTTGAGATCTACAATTTTCATTAAGACCTAGAAGACAAATTATATCATATAAGGGGCCAATATTGGACAAGAAAAGGTTTTAATCAACATAGGATGAAGCAGAAAGTCAACCTAAGAAGAAGCAGATAGTCAATTTAAGACGAAGTGACTCTTAAGACGAAGCAGAGTCAACTTAAGATGAATCAAAGTCAATTTAAGATGAAGTGACTCTTAAGACGAAGCAGATTCAACTTAAGACGAAGCAAAGTCAACTTAAGATAAAGTGACTCTTAAGACAAAGCAGAGTCAACTTAAGATGAATCAAAGTCAACTTCAGACGAAGCAGAGTCATCTTAAGATGAATCAAAGTCAACTTAAGATGAATTGACTCTTAAGACGAAGTAGAGTCAACTTAAAATGAAACAAAGTCAACTTAAGATGAAGTGACTCTTAAGACGAAGCAGAGTTAACTTAAAACGAAGCAAAGTCAACTTAAGATGAAGTGATTCTTAAGATGAAGTAGAGTCAACTTAAGACAAAGCAAAGTCAACTTAAGACGAAGTGATTCTTAAGACGAAGAAGAGTCAACTTAAGACAAAGCAAAGTCAACTTAAGACGAAGCAGGTTACTCTCCTGAGCATCTCCACTCACAAAGACCATAACTTTCGACTCCGATGTCCAAAAGTTTCGTATTATATACCGTTGGAAAGCTAGAAAGATAAGCTACAACTTTTCAAAAGACAAATCTATCTAATTTAGCCTAGATTAAGTCATAATTTACACTGAAGTTAGAACACAAAATTTACCCTTAAGGAAGACTTGAAAATTTTACACTGTGCAAATTTGGAAAATCCTGAGTTTAACCATTCAGCTACCAATTTGACTTCATTCAACCCTCAAACCTCAACTTAATAGGGTTTTCAAATAGCAAAATTCAACAACGCCCAATCACTAAAATTGGTTCTAGAACACTTAAAACCATTATTTCCTAACTTCATGGTCTAAAACTCTTCAAAAAATTCCAAAAGATTCAAATGATCTTACCTTGATTCTTTACCAAATGAAGAGATCTTTGGCTCAATTTGAAGTCCTTCTCTCCCTGTTCCTTTTTCTCTTCTTGACCTACTTTAAAATCTCTCTCAAGACTAAGAAGTGCTAAAACCCTAGCTCAACTCTTTTCTTTTCTCTTAACCACCGAAACTCTCTTCTTTTTCTTTCTTAACTTCTCTTTCTCTCTCTCAACTCTCATGTTTCCCACCTCTTAAAAAGCAAGACTACATTTCTTTCTTCCAATTCTACACTTAATGAGCCCAAAAACCACTCGACTAAGTGACATTTGTCACTTTCTTAATACCTAAACTCTAACTTAGTTTCTTTTGAAACTAATTCCCTTTAACTCTCATCTTTACAATCCAACTATCTCCAAATCTTCTTCTGATTTCTTTTTCCTATTTTCTGAAATTTATTCCTAAATTCACCAAAATATACAAATTTCACAATTCTATTAACGATAATATTTTCAACATAAACAAATTCAAAATTCTCTAAATTTCAAAAAATCACAACTCAATCCAATTATACCCTTAATTATTTATGAATGCATGCACAATTATTTTCAAGTGCCAAACTTTCACTATTCACGTGTATTTGTATGCCATATTATGCATGAGCATGAAAAAAAGCATTTCTAAGCTCTCATTAATCACTCATATTTACTATTTTAGTCCTACGAGTCATAAGATGTTACATCGAATGTGAAAAGTTGGAGAACCTTGAAAAATATGTACTCATGAGCTTAAAGAGACTCGTCAAACTACTACTTGATTTTTATAGTGAAACACTCAAGTTTGATACTTGGGGACTGGGCGGAGGCTTGGGTTGTAAGCCAAACTAGTATAAATCGATTGCGTCGTTCTCTCTCTTCTCTTAACTATTAATTTTTTGCATTATATTGTGTATATGTTCTTTTTAGCAAGAGGCTCCTTCATTTTTATAAGAGGCTCTGTTTATTTTCAACTTGCAAGAGGTTCCTTTCAATTTTAACATGTGCCTTCTATTTTAAATTGTTTTAATAGGGGTTATCATTCAGTAGGCTCCTTTCGTTTAAATAGGGTCCTATCCTACAAAAGGCTACTATCGTTTAAATAGCTTTATTATCTAACAGGCTCCTCCTATTTTTATTTGTCGATTAGAATCTGTTTATTATATGAATTGAATTAATTTTTGAAAAAAAAATTTACACACAATTTACCCCCCTCTTGTTTAACGCTTGATCAATCACCACTACTCATACAACTTCCATCAAATTGTCAAAACAACCAAAGTTTTTGGTTGGTGTAACTAGAGGAAGAACTATTGTTTCATACCTCCTAACAATTAGAAAATTAACTTCCAAATTAACTTACATTATTGGATTGTTGGGACAAATTATCATAATCTATATACAAAAATGTAATCCCAAAATCCTATTCGATATATGAAGATGTGTCAATATTGAAGCTATGTACATCAAATGCTCAAGATATATAATCATATTAAACCTACAAGATAAAGATAAAAATATTAATATTAAACTCATATCGAATTTTCAAAACTAAAATAAATATATATAGACATATACACACACTTACCTTTTACAAGAATCAATAAATCTTCTAAACATGACTCTTACCCTAATGCACAGAAGATGTTTGGCATAATCTTTTACAATAATAAATCTTCAACTCTTTTACCAATACTAAACACCTATAAGACACATATAATTTGAATGTTCATTAAAATTTTGTATTATATTGGCATCGTTAAAACTAAGATTGAAACACTGATTTCGTACTTATGCATTGATAAAATATTAACCAATATTAAGCTTAACATTTGATATTTGTAACTTCATCTTGTCATTACAACTGAGGCAATTAATATAGGGAATTTGAAATATACATATAAATCATGATACAAATTAAAATGAATTACAATCAATATATCATATATAATAATAAATATTAATATAGTTTAACCATTAAACATGTTGATTTCTCTTGATAAAATTTGGAAAATATCCTTTTAACTTTTTCTAAATCTTTAAAAAATTAATAAACTATATTTTTGAATTAATTAATAACACCTTTACACTCTTCTTATGTCTAGTATATACCACAAGCATAAGTACCAAAAGCTACATATATTTTTATTTCTGTCCATATTTTTTTAAAACCTATTACAATATTATCATAGGAATATATTAATATAAGATAGCATGTACTAATAAACAAAAGATATCAAGTACTTGAAAGTTTAAGAAAATTTATAGACTAATCAAACTTCCTCCTAAAATTTGAAATGCTTTACAAAGTATATTCGCTAGCAAAACCAATATTCTATAATTCCCTTATTGAATTAGAATATATTGCAACATATAACATGATTAATTTAAATTCCCTTTACTCTCCATATTAGTTTAACATCTATATGGTTCCTAACCTTGTACACATTTATCTCAGTAAAGATGTAACTATATCTTTACCTTGTTTTGCATTTCACCCCATAATAATTCATTATGGTTTTATATGTTTTCGACATGTTTTTCTCATTGAATTTCTTTAGTTTCTTCTAACTGGATAGGACTAATGTTGACAGAGGCGTATATATTACCAATTGTAAGTAATGTTATTTTAGTACCAAAATTGTTTTAGAAACTAAAACATATTCAAATTAGTGAAAGTAACCTTTATTGTGGTTTGAGAGATGTCAACTTTCATTCCTTAAACTTACTTTTTATTTTTTTCTCTAAATAAATTATTTTACAATACGTGATTCAATAACTGAGAACAATCCCCATAAATAATTGCAAAAATATAAATGATAATTCATGATCATACCAATTGATAAAATTAGTTTAAAAAGGACTTTGGAATTAATACTTCACTTTACGTAATCACAAATTATGATATGAACATCATTTGTTTCACAGATTAATCACAAACAAACCTCAATATTAGAGGGCCTGATGTTATCAAAGAAGTAAAGAAGAGAGAGTTTAACGGAAGACATCATCAAAAAATAAAAAAGAGAGAATTAAAGGATGAAGACGAGAGAAAGATGGGGAAAGGAACAAATTCGATGAAAAATCTAAGAATGACAAATCCAAGAATGACAGGCAAAATGATATACTGGGGGAGATGTTACTAAAGAAGAAGTTTTTAGGGACAAATCCTAGTTATTGGAACAAGTTGTTGAGATAGAAAGTGAAGGAGATCACCAAAGATACAAAAAAGAGAAAGAATGATGGAGAAATAAAGCGGGGACAATAAGTGTAAGCAAATGTAAGGCATGAGAAAGATAGGAAAAAGAAATAGATTAGGTTCGGTTTTGTTTTTTTTTAATTTTCTTTTAACCTATTAATTTAAATATTTATTAAATTAATTTATTTTGTGAAAAATCTATGCCACTTGTCATCCCAACAGAAATTATAATAGCTGACGTGGCTTATTACATGAGCTCAATAAATAGAGAGTCTAATGATAGGCTATTTTTGAAAAAAAATTAAAAGTTAAAGCATTTTATTGTCACTTTTTATTACAAAATTCAATAAAGTTTAAGATTTTTTTGGTAATTAACCCATAAATCAGTATGTAATTATAAGGTTGTTATATGATTGGGAGTTTAAACTAGAACCTGAGTTAAGTCATGAAGGAGGATCAATAAGTATTTTTGATAAGGTACATCTAAATGATTTATAGATAAATATGTGAGATAGGAATGAAACTAAAGTATAATTAAGTTATTATAGAGTCTTTGGATTCAATTTCAATGAATCATTAATACTTATTAATTCAAATAATAATTACATAAGGATAAATAATTTGATGAAGATCCACGAGATGGTGGATGTTATAACACACAAGTTAGGTAAACATATGGTAGCTTCTAAATACTACAAATAAATTATAGAAAAAATGTAATTGATGGGATGGATATTGACCAAAATGTTGGTGACTGACCAAAAGCTACGAATGGTGACGTTGGCCAAAAAATAATGATCACAGAGTATATAATGAAGGTTGTCATCATATTGTTGAGTGTATTTATGAGGATATATTTATTAATGATGGAGATAACAAAAATGAAGAAGAACCACTAATATTAAGATGGTACCTAGTAGATCAAAAAAATTTATAAAAAGCCAAAAATGAACAAAAAAAGATGAAAATTTTAGATAAATTTTCCTTAAAAAGTCAAATATAAACGTTTATAAAATGTGAGAACACTGATCACAACAACAAATGATGCAATAACACAACAACAATTATGGATGATTAATAACTAACCAACGTGAGTTTCAATATTAAGATGAACTTAACACAAGTATTTATAACATACTATGCATTACAACAATATTAATTCCTTATTGTTATAAGTCTAACACTTAGGTGATGAAGCAGCTTTAACGGTATAAAAGTATATATCCTCACCGATTCTTACGTATACTAGTTACTCTATCTAATGGATATGCTTAAATTGACAATTCATTTTCATATGAACTAATTAATAACTGAAATGAACACCAAGGCTTTAAATATTATAGCAAGTTAGCTTGGTAGCTCCACACATCAATAAAAGAAAATATAGAGATGTTGATATAAGAACATGTAAGTTGTCAATTTGATTAGAAGATGTAAAGTTCAAAGCAAACTTATATATAATATCTAGCTAATTATAAGACCAAGTGAGCAAGAGAAAGGTAACTCATAGACAAGTTTTTTAATCATCACAAGAAAAAATTTCTTAGTTGAGTGTACACTAACCATGCAATCCTTAACTATTAACAAATATCATAAATCCATATACTATGATAACTAAGTTCAACTATGTTTTGAGTTTTTTATGTTGATAGTTAGTGTTGTAACATAATGCATATACTATGATGTTTAAGTTCAAATATATTTTGAAATTTTTAATGGAATATATCAATTTTATAAATGAATATATACAATATGACATTTATTTTTTCAAATTAAATGAACATGTACAATTGAGGTTATGATCATATATTGATATTATGAAAATATTTTTCAAAATCATAGCTAAAAGTCATACTTAACGCTAATGCACAAATCTCTATTGTAATAATGTCATAAACTTATTCTAATTTTTTTAATGCAATTATAGATTATCTCAAATAAATAATTCAATAATGAAAAGGGTATTGTCTCACAAGGATTGTTTTTATTAATTACAAAAATAATCTAATTGAAAATAAATTTTAATAATAGAAAGAAGTAATTGAATAAAAATATTTTAAAATAATTAAAAACAAAATTGTCACATTAAACGAATCTACAACTTCTGATTTCACCAAATTAATCCTACTTGGTTAATCTACTTTAATCAATCAATGAATACTCCCTATATTATCAGTGAATATCTTTAATGTGATTTGTAATGTTTCTTAAGCAATAATAACAAATTCTAATAAGAAAATTAATGACATCTCTGTGATAACTATGAATTTATGAAATTTATTAAGCTAAGAATTCATAGTAGTCCATATAATTTAATAAATATCTCTATCTTATGAAAATAATATGATATTTCAATTATTACTTTTTAGTCTCAAGTTGAATCATAACTTATGCAATTCTTGATGAGGCAAGCACAAATATTAGTCGTAAAATGAAATAGTATACATAGAATTGGAATAAAACATCAATTTAATTAAAATTAGGCAAGTTCAAGGATTCATAATTCTAACTACATTATTGCCCTAAGGTATAATCAAGTAACTATAGAGTTTCTAGTTTCAATTTCAATAAATCATTGAGACTTATTAATTCAAATGATAATTGCGTAAGGATAATTAATTTGATAAAGATCCACGAGATGGTGGATGTTACATAAGTTAGATAAACCCATGGTAGCACATGAAATACTGCAAATAACTTATAGAAAAAATATAATTGATGAGTATTAACCAAAAAGATTGTGATATTAGCCAAAAAAAATAATGGTCATAGAGTAGATATTGAAGATTGTTATCATAAAGCTGATTGCATTTATAAGAGAAGAATTGTGATGTTGGCCCAAAAAAATAATGGTCATAGAGTAGATAATGAAGGATGTCATCATAAAGTTGGGTGTGTATTTATGAGGATATATTTATTAATGATAGAGATAACCAAAATGAAGAAGAAACCATTGATGTTAAGATGGAACCTAGGAGATCTAAAATAAAAATTAAAAAAAGACAAGAATGAAACAAAAAAGATAAAAATTTTAGATAAATTGTCCTAAAAAGGTCAAATATAAAAATGTATAAAAATGTGAAAACACTTGTCACAACAACAAATGATAAAATAACACAACAACAGTTTTGGATGATCAATAACTAACCAACGTGAGTTTTAATATTAAGTAGAACTTAGCAAATTTATTTATAGCATACTATGCACTAAAACATTATTAATTACTTATTGTTATAAGCCTAACATTTAGGAGTTACTATCTTGTGAATACACTTAAATTAACAATTCATTTTCATATGAACTAACCAGGTAATTGAAATGAACCTTAATGCCATGTTAGCGTGTTTTACTATCAGAATTGTATACTCAATTAAGTTCGATATTGATAATGCCATGTTAGCGTGTTTTACTATCAGAATAGTTAACGTATAGTTAAATTGTAGTGTTTGAAATTTTCATTTATAAGTTCATATTAATTATTTGCTACTTGAAAATTTTTTAGGGTCGAAAATCTGCAAAAATTAAAAAAAAAAAAGATTTCAAAGACGAAGTGAATGTGCCCACGAGGCATTTAAATCCCTTGTAGCCACCATCCATGTATCTTGAATAGCACGATTATATTGTGCACAACTATTAGTTTTTCCTTATGAGTAGACTCCAGTTCACCATAAAAGGGAACAAAAAGAACATGACATAATATTTCATGGCGCGGAGAAACAAGATCAGATAAGAACCAAGGGAACTTACAGTGATAATGAAACTTTATTTATCAGAACGGTATGAATGCAAACACATAGTGTA